>JBBBDQ010000493.1:722500-977500 GCA_037127315.1 Ascarosepion bandense | reverse complement strand
ACTAGAATATCATTCAAGAAATTCATATATATATATATATATATTATATAGCAATTACTTATACCACCTTGCGAGTGAATAGAACGATTTTATCTCTCTCTCCCTCTTGCTCTTTATATATATATAGCAATATATTTATTATAAGTGTTTATAATAAAACATATTCACCCCTTTTGTTATTATAAAGTTCAAATATTTCATATCTGACACAAAAATATCTAGGTTTACACATTTTAATTCTCTATCCCACCTTAACCTAATTTCTTTATCTATAATTACCATAATTGCTATTGGTTAACTTAGTCTAACCCTTAATTTCACCCCACCTTAATTGACTCGATATGTATACAACTGTGTTACTTTTAAATTTGTATATATATAACGATTCCTAACAGAAAAAATTAACTATCTGATGAAGTGCTAATAAGCTGTTTCAAAACACAGCAACTCTTTTGTTGCAATCAAATATTTTTATTATAAACACTTATAATTAAAATATTACTATGAATGTTGCTCTACTAAGTACCAAGCGCTCTTTAAAAAAGGAAATTATTACGAACAACGGACTGTTAAATTTGTTTTTACTACTCTTAAAATATAAGGTGTGTGGATAGTTTGAAATATAGCATTATTACTGTGAGTTCCAAATCTAAAGTTATCTAATAAAAGCTAAGGAATGAAAAATACAGTAACGAGTACTGGAAATTTTCATCGACAGTGTGTAACAAGTATGGTGAAAAATCTATTATTTCAAAAGCGTACGAACATTGAATACTGAAAATTGAAAAGTTACTTTAATTGGATTGAGCCGAATATTAGTTCATATAATTGACAAATTTCTATCTTGTTAAATAAAAATGTCATTAAATGTAAGACTGAATATGAAAAACAACCGATATTGCGAATATTTGAAAGTGCATATATCTTTATAAAAAATGATTTTCTCATTAACACTAATTTTTATAAGTAAAAGACGTACTGAAACAGATCTTTTCCAAAAAAAGTGCTCAATGCACAATCAAAAGAACTAAATATGCAGAGCCAACAGTAAAAGCAAAGCACATTTCTTGGCCAAGAAATTATTGAAATATAGGTAGCAAGTAAGTGGTGAACATTTCATCGTTTTGTATATATATATATATATATATATATATATATATACTTGTGCTTGCAATATTTACGTTGAAATCTGAAATATATGTTGGAAGGGTGCCTTTTCAGTAACACATAAATCAGAATACAAGTAATGATTTTCTTTAAGATTATATACACTTTCCCTGTCATATATCTACAATGGAATATGGCGTAATATAATTTCGCTTTCTCCGGTGTCGGAATGCGGATCACGCTTGGACCTGTCTTAAGGCGTTCCGGATCAGTTCATTTTTCCAGTGAAAGAAGTGTGTATTAATTTCTTTCCACCATTTTTTAACGTATCATTTTACAGGAAAATGTATCATATACGTTTTTTTATTATCTTACTGACTAGAGCTTCTAGATTTGATTTAGCAACTGAAATTTATTTTCAATTTTTCAAGATCTTATATGTTTCCATCTAATTTATATAATTAGTTTAGGTGTAAAAAAAATACCGTCATAGGTTTTATACTGGCAGTAGAAGGCAATAGTTTTTGTAAACCAAGCTTTTACTTTTGTTAAACATTTTGAAATTATTGTACGCAACACTGTATAAATGGTGCTTCGTTTTTTCTAATTTTTATCGCCTTCTTATGGGTACCATGTAAAAGTTCAGCAAGCATTTTTTTTAAATATACGGCTATAAATACACCATTAATGTAAAGTAACTACCGTTCATCTCTGTGTACAATGCCCACTCATGACAGATGCGATCATGGCTCTCTACAATTATCTTGTCTTTGTAGCTCTTAATAAATATTGACTTTTCGTTATTTCTCCTAAATTTGTTTCGCCAGCCACTGACTTAAATATGCTATGAATTGGTTTCATCTATCCCTTTAACTTTCAATATATCGTTTGTGTATCAGATTTTCTATGTTCCCCTTCCGTATTATGTGCCACATAAATTAAAACTGTCTTTCCCTGATGTTAACTCTAAACTTCCTTTTTGTTTCCGTTTTCTAGAAATAATATCGTCGTTACTTGATCTATGGTATCCTCATCCTTCTTCTGTAGGACTATATTTAGGTTGTCTCATGTCTCTTCTTTCTTTTGAGGAGATTGTCCAGCTTTCACAAGCATATGGGGGATGGGGAAACATTGCACGTAATAATTCATTCCTTATTTCTTGGTTTCTAACAATGCTTTCCTTTCTGTTAATACACTGCTCAATTTTGGGAATACATCTTTGGCTACCCAAATGTGTCTTCGAGGATAAGCCCCCCACTTTTCATCTCTTGTTAGAACACTCTCCAGATGTTAAAATTTTGTAATGGTTTCTTCTCGAATTTTTTGATTTGTAAGTTGCAGTTTTGGCTCATTCTTTTGCTAACGAATTTTGTACCTTGCAATTTATATTTAGTCCTTTCTGTTCGTGTTACTTGGCCACCTTTTGTGTGACCTTTTGTAGTTTCCTTTCCTGCTAAGTGACAAAAACTTTTCCTGATATACAAAGCTAGAATGTTTACTTAATATACCTTTTGCATTTTAAATAAGTCATGGATTTTGACAACAACGCAAAATCCAGCATGATGCATGAATTAAACCAGATAAAATTTGTGTAAAAGTGAGTGCACTCACGGTGGTATTGAGTCTCCGCAAAAATTAAGAACATAGAATAAACTTCAAGCCACAAAACTTACTGTTGTATTTCGACTATTTCAAGACAATAACATATCTGGTCAGGTAGGCTTACAGAATATTCCAACACACGCTTAAATACAAAAGTCTCTTTGTCCCATTCGTATATTAAACGCAGATAAGACTGCGTTGATAGCAGAACCGAAATAAAACAACAAGACTATTTTGACAGAAATGTAGAAGAAAGCAAAAAGAGAAATGTACTAAACATCATGTGATAATTCGTCATTATTAACAATGCAAAAGTCACTTCGAAACAGAAAATATATATATAATTCCATGAAATAGTTATTTATTTATTTAACAGAAAAGTCAATATCGTCTTAATATAAATGATATCACAATAAAGCAAAATATTACAAAATTTAGCACACTTTCGTTATTAATGTGGCCCTTGTTGTTTCATGATAAATTCAATTAAATTCTTACCTGAATGATGCTTTTATCTTTCCGTTACATCTATTTACACACCGCCTTTCTCTATTTTATTCCGTTATGCATTCGTAAGAAAAACATCATCGCGTCGGGAAACGCCCAAACAAGTTACTATTCAGTTTAACATACGTGGCCACTTGCTTTATTAAAAAATATAAGAAAAGGTAAACATATGCAAATGTAATTACGATTCTCGAATCGAATTTGAAAAGAAGAAAACAAAGTAACAAACTTGATCGCTGAAAATGAAGAACGTGCTTTCATTCAATTTTCTTCTCTTTTACATTTTACTCCTTCCATATCTTCGAGCGAAAACAAAATAGTATTGTTAGCCGTTCCGAAAAAATAACTTGAATGCTAAATTTCTAATGTATTTGGAACCCAAATGTTTAAATTTTGAAATAAATGTAATAAAAGTTTGGTAAATCAAGTGCTAATACGAGAATGGAATATTTATTAATTAACATTTTATTAACTCTAATTTTTACTCAGTTTCTGTAGGAAAACTCGCTGTGCAAGCCACGTCGGCTAGTGTTCAATAAAGGGATTTCCCAGTACAATGTGAGAAGGACTGCTCGAGATTGAATTGAGTATATGTTTAGATAACTGCGTATATTGTAAAATCTTTCCTATGCCTGAAACCGTATTCTGGCGGGATGTCTAATGCTTTTTCCCTCGGCCACCGGTATTAAACACTCGCCAATCTCAGTGTTTGTTGTGAAATACGTTCAATGTGTATTGTAGTATAACTGTATTCATTTTCTATTAGATACTTTAGAGTTCGAAAGCCTCTCCATATGCTTGTTAGTCATGGATTATGCTCTAGTTTACATCCCATTTCACACATACGAAATATCGCAATACTTCCTTTGCTAATGAAAAGGCTTTAACACAGCACATTCTTTAGTTCCACTAGTTCTAACTTGCACGTCAACCAACCTATTGTAGCAAACCATCCTCAGTCCCTTCATATTCCGTCTGTATATTATTAGTTACTTTGTAACAGCATATTCCCAGGAATCGCGGTATTGTGGAACCCACTATCAAGATGCTTTCATGATTACAACAATCTTAACTTTCTCAGATCTACCGTTATCATCCGCATATATCTACATAAACTATGTCTCTTACTATGTACACATCATCTTCATATGGCACTTGATCCTTGTACACGATTGAAATTAATGTAAATCTAGTAGTACGGCTTTTATGCCTGTTATCTTGCAGTGACAATTATAAACTTATACAATTGTCCAAAGACAAGTGTCATTTTTATCAAGATTACTATATGTACACAATTAATCCGATACAAAATGGTCAACATAAAAATTGTTAACATTTCTCAGCAAAATCAACGTAAATCTTGTAGCACGGCGTTTATGCCTGTTATCTTGCAGTGACAATTATAAACTTATACAATTGTACAAAGAAAAGTGCCATTTTATCAAGATTACTATGAATATGTACACATTTAATCCGATACAAAATGGCCAACATAAAAATTTAAAAAATATTCTCTGCAAAACTTATTTTCTTTGAAAGAAGAACACGTTATGTATCACTTTACTCTCTGTGTCTCATAATTTGTTATTTCAAACACATTTCACGGCTTATAGTGACCTTTTTGCATTCCTACATGCTATCGGTCCAGAGTGATTTTTTATAAATTATTTTAATGTTCAGATTTCTTCAACAAATCCAGCTTATTCTTAGAGGCTGTTATGCAATGAAACCTGATTGTGATTTTTACACCCATATAGAACTATATGGTAATTGATTTTATCAAAGTCTGAAGTTGCTGGAGTTTCATGACTACGTTGACAACATATCCTACGAAGTGGGTTCATCAACACGATCACCCACTCAACAAAAGGAGATAAACAGATTAATAAATGAATATTTTGTGGTCAATTAGCATTTCATCTGAAGTTAGAAAGAGTTGCTCGTGAGCTTATATAATCTATCACCATTTGAACTGAATGCATTTCTGTTATAGTACGTTAGACAGCGTTTAGCTTGGACAATTTGCAAAGTGTAGTTTGTGATGAAATGATGGCAAATGAATAGATGAATATATTCTTCGTTTTTCAAAGGAAATAACTGATTCAGTTAGACAATCGTGCTAGTATTAACAGAAGTTTTCATTTATATTTAAATCTGATTTTTAGATTTTGTTTCTTTGTGAACGTGCGAAACAACTTTCCCAGTTTTGAAAATGCGAATCGAAACATAATAGACGTTGAGTTATCTGTACGGCAAAGAGCTAAATATATATACATCGAAAATCTTAAAAAAGATTTAAAGAAGGATCTGCAATGTAATCGATTCTGACCTGGCATTTCAATTTCAGTTACTTTCTGACGTTATGTGGCTTCCAGATGTCTTTTCGATAAATAATTTTAAGAAAATTGCTTTGGTGAGCTTTTCTCACTGTTACCCCAACTGCATTAATTTAAGCGTGTTACTTCGATTGGCAACTAGATACCACCGTTTCACTATTAAAATAGCTAACGGTAACTGTCTCTTCTACTCTTATAGCTACTTTTCTTGGACTTCTCGCATATGGAACTCCCTTTCAATTGCTTGCGTCAAAATTCTGAAATTTTAATAACAACATTTATCACTAACTTCTGTTTGCCTGAATTTTTTTCTTGTCTTTCCTACTACTTCCCATTAAGGTTTTCTTGTTCTCTTTCATAATCAGTTACCCTGTGCGTCCAAGTTTCTGTATCGTCTTGTATGCGGTGAAATGACATAAAATTAGTTGCCTGCTTACAAAAAAATGATTCAATCCATTAAAAAATTTACTCACTATCACTCATTCAAAATGCTTATTAGGTTTGAAATAAAATGAAAGTAAATCATAATGTTTGTTGAGGTACCTCTTCTTTTCGCTCATGAACGACATCGTGTGCTGAAAACAAGCCCCAAACATGATGAAAACAAAGTCTTATCGTCAAAATATTTTTGTTCTTATCAAGTGGAAAATCAAATTATTTTTTATGTTTTTAGTCCTTTCTATCAAATTTGAAATTTTGCTTAATTTTTCTTTTACGCCAAAGGGCTACGTAATTAGTGTTTTGAAACATTTTGTCAAGTAAAAAACACTTTGTGAAGTTTTGCAAAAATTAAATAACTGTCTTGTTTTAATAAAAATTTCATGACTTATTAACAAGTGAAATTGTTTTCAAATTTTTGTATTTTAAGAAAATCCTTGTTAATCTGTTTTAAATTGAAACCCCACTCAACTTAATTTCATGGATTACGTCATGAAAAAATTGTATGTATTGCTTAAAAACAGAAATCTTTGGATAATGTAAACTATCAAGTTTTTTCAAAAATCCTACATATTTCCTGAAAATCTGCTTCGAATCGTAAAATAAAAAACGCAATAAACCTATAATATTATTCAATTAGATAAGGTTTTGTTTAGTTGTATAAATAAGATTTAATAAAGACACTGTTGTCTTAAGAAAATAAAATCCGAGGAATAATCATTTTTGCAATAATATTTTTCATTTTTTTAAATGTTAATATAGGAATGTAAATTTAAAATTCTCAGTTGATGTTATTAATTTATTTGTGATTGTTATTTAGTGAAAAGCTTAATACAAATCATCTTGAAGCAAGATTTTTTTTTAAATTGACTTTTAGTGTTCAAGCAGAACTTTTAATATTTTTAGTATTCTTCTTATTCGAAGTACAAATTACGTTTTAATTTAAATGTCACGCGTGTTAAAGCTTATTTATACTTTTTGGAAAAAACAAACTTCTTAGGGTTTATGCTTGATAGTAATCAATCAGCACTTCAAAAACTAAGACTTTTAATATTAAGAAGTGTTTTTATACTGTGTTTCCTGCTTTAAGCAAGTAATATGTGTTTTAAATTTAAGATATATATTATTTTTGCAAGGTATGTAAAACCAAGTATACTCTTTTGTTTACAAATGTGTCAATATAGCGAAACTGGCTGATTCTAATTATTTAACTGAAAATGCTTTTTGATGCCATCAATATTATTGCTATTAGAAACACCCTAGAGTATTTTATTTAGTGGAAACAGTAAATTTTATCATTTAGCTTTAAATTAAAGACAAAATAACAGCTTCAAGAAAGTTTTTCATTGATAAAAATTCATTTTAAATTTGAGGTTTCGAAAATTAATGGAGGTATTTAGGTTAGTGAGTATAGCTTAAATTAGTATAAGGAAGAGTTTTCCAACCTGTGGTCCCTGGTGCACTAACGCATCTTCAATGGTAGTCATGTGAATTCAGAGATTAATATTCTAATTATTTTCATATTTATAAAATCTTTATTTTTGAAAGTTTAGAAATACTAGGCGCATGGCGTCTATATTCATTTCGAATCTTTGATATTTTTAAACTTGATGTTACACAGATTAATCTATAAGAGATGGTGAATAATATTTCCTTTTTGTTTTTAACAGGGCATGATATATTAAGGCCTAAAAGTAAAAAAATGCCAAATTACAGTTTTCACACAAGGTTACTTAAATATACAATGCATTGTCATAAAAATAGATTAGTATTTTAGGAATGTTCTTAATTTCCGATTTTCAAATATCTTGACTAATAATAACTTATTGAAATTTAAAGTGTTTCCCAGAGTTTTAGTCATTCCTCAAGTGTGCCCTGAAGTTAAAAAATAAAAACAGTCGAGAAACACTGGCATATCAAAATACAAACTTTAAAGGGTTAAGACTACTGTAACGAACAACTTACAGACTGAATTTGAAAACAGCAATTGAAATCTAAAATCGTGAGCAATATTCAACGATTTATCTAACGTTCGTTCATTTTTGCCATTGTTGTGCACCTATAAAAATAACTTCAATTTTCAAACTCGTGCATACATTTTTTAGACACCGTATACATTGCTATTGTTGTTGAACTAACTAAAAATAAATAATAGAAATAATACAATTTCTCCTGACAGTTAAAAATGTCTACATATGCACAACATCCATTGGTGATTGTATGCGAATGAACTTGTTCTTTTGTATGCGAGTTTACTTAAAAGAACTGCAACAAGAAAACAATGTATTTTTATAAGTGTTCTGTACTGTACGTGAATTGGTTGTAGAAAATATGTTTTCGTTGGTCAGACATTTTCGACGAAGAATCTCTTGATGTTTATGTGGAAAATATTTTTTGAATTTACTGGCGCCCAGATTCTTTGTGTATTGCAGACACTGGTCGAATAAAAGAACATCAGTAAAGTTAATTCGACTTCCGGTTGCAGAACACATAAATGAAATAAAATCGTCATCAGAGGAGAAAGAAAGCAAATTAAAATAAAAAGAAGAGAGAATAATAGATGAAAAACCACAAAGAATGACGTATTAAGAAATGTAAAAATATAATTTGATAAAGATATTCGAATAAGCCAGTTTTTGACGACTGCAAAAAATAAAATGTCCTATTATTATCTTTAATACAATCCTTACTTTCTAAATCCATTTAAATGAAGATAAATGAAGCGCTAAGCATTAGGTTAAATTTGTTTTCATCACAGCTGAGCAGTTAGTAACTGAAATTAGAATCCTGTAAGCCAGACAAACAAAAGCATCACAAACAAAATGTAGTGCTCCTTGTTTTGCTGTAATGAATAGCAAGGTGACCCAACCGAATATTACAACTAAGGTTACTTTTATATGCCTTGTCTCTTGAGCGCGTATGTAAGCTTGCTTTCAAACAACCACCTCTCTCTTATAGCTGTAAGAAAAGTTTTCCATCTTTTTCTACTTCAAATTTTTTGGATTTGCTCTACGGAATCACAAAGAACTGTACGAAATAACAGAAGAAACAAAAACTTAAACGTATAGCCCATGTAACACAAAAAGAAAATTATGACATAATACATATGTTAGCATCCCACACTGATTTAAATAAATGTTTAGGAAGGAAACCTTCATCAGTACTGGAAAGACGATAGCAGCTACTGCAAATTAGTGTTATCCTGAAAAAATGTTTTAAGTGAAAGGTTTTATAAATTTCAAATCTCATTGGTACACACTTTTCAGTCAATGAATACCGAATGTTTCCGTATAAGGAAATGCCTAAGGCTACCCACTTCTAATTATTATTTTGTAATCTATTTACATAAGATTTTTAGGTAAAGTTACCTAATGTTTCTTTCCACCCAACCGTGTAAGACCGTCAGTATTAAATTATTTATTTTCTCTTCCTAAGAAAAGTGGTAATTGAAAATTCTGGGATATAAAAATATATCCCCAAATTTTGATATTTTTCTGATTGTAATTGCAACTGCTTTTTTGTTGCTATTTTTCTTAAAACGTCAACGATACTCAGATGTTCCGTCCATTGAATTCTCAGCATCCCTTTGTAGAAACTGATCTTTTGCCTCGAATCTTCTTTTTATCTATGTGGAAACTGCTTAGCATTCACTGTCATAAAGTATGATTCATAACAGATATCACGTTACCTCTTTTTTTGTTTCTAATAAAATTATCCTGTTACCTAATTCATTTCTTATCGTTTTTCTTTTGTAATCATTTCACCTCAGGCAAGGTATAAATGCCCCTAGTGTGCAGGGTGTTACAGTGAGAGTAAAGGAAAATGTACAGGGGATGTCGAAGAAATTATAAGAGATAGGTGGGAATCAAGTAGATAAAAAAATGTCAATCGACGTCGTATTTAAACTTTAGAGATTCTAGCTATCAGGAAAGCAATCAAATGGAAGTGAATCCCACAAACGGGAAGTGCGAGAAAGAACCAATTAGAGCAGTAGAAGTGGTTATATTTAACTATCTCTACATTTAAAAAGGGTACAAGTCAATTCACATGGTAGGGAAGCAGAAAAAAAAGTTTGCCAGAAAAGCGTCCATGTAAATACTGAAAAGACAGAAAGAAGCCACATCACGTCAGTGAGAAAGTGGCCGAAGGCAAGCTGACAAGTCAGGACTTGTTATATTACAGATCCTTGTTTTGATATTGTCGAGAAGCTCATTATGAATAGCAGGAGGTATATGGCAACAGTATTCAGTGCACGGACGAATGGTAGATTTATAAATGTGCAAAATAGATTTTGAAGGGATAAACTGTCTGACCTGATACAGTGATCTAACCTTCCTAGCAGTAGATACAGCTCTGAGTTCAATGTATGCATTCCATTTGAAGTCATTTGAGAGAGTGAGGTCAAGAAAACGCAGAGCGTTGCTATCTAAGAGAGTAGCGTTACTGATTCTTATAGGAGACAATAATGATTCTTTATGGTGGTTAAAGGAGAAGTCATCTTTTTGAAGTCATATTTCGATTTTCCTATACGTCTTTAGATTTCTGTTTGGCGTTTTACTTTGAGATAATATTCATCAGATACTTAATTTCCTGTACTTGCTTGATTTTGATTTTTTCCAATTAGAAGCTCGTCCCTTTTCATAATATCCATTCAATCTATAATTTTAGAATGCAAGCGTTTCTAGGGACTATTAACACGTATGTATTTTTCAGTTTTCCTTCTGAGTCTGTCATGAACTAGGTGTCATCTGCGTAGTAGGACAGTATTGTAGATTTGTACTAAAACTAAGAAATAACACTTCTTTATATCCAAAATCTTCTATAAACAATAAGTTTTTCTTGCTTTACAGAATACCCATCTTTAACATTTAAGAAGAACCACTAACCGCTGAAGAATCTAACTAAAAACAGTAATATTAAACCTCTACAATGAGGCTATACTAAGGGAGCTGGAGACCCTACCAAGTGTTATTATCGGTGATCAAATTCTTATCATATCTTAAGATATGCAGAAGACACTGTGTTGATGGCTGACATGGAAAAAAATCAAAATTAATTTTTGCGTTTAAAAATCTTGCAAACTATTCTATACATCTGTGACACGTTTTTTTCGGAAAATTATCAAATTTAAAGTTATATTAATCTGAGTTGAAACAAATATTACTTTCTCATGACAGGAATTTTCGAATAAAAGTATTTCTTAATCAGAAAGGTCTAACTCGTTGTGCTTTCAAGGAGGCAATAACAGATCAATCAGTTTACATATCTGAAAGTATGGTGACTAAAGTGGCATAATCCGAGTGAACATTTCGTAAAGGGAACAACCATTCAAACACATGACATTTAATGACAAGTTTCTTATAAGTTTTCATAGTAAAAAATGTACAGTTTAACATAAAAATTAATTTAAGACAAAGTAGTAAAATAAAGTTGGAAAACACCTTACCATCAGGTGTAGGAAGAGAGAAACCATGGTCAGCAACAAGAAAAAAACTAAGATGCATGTTACAATTAAGTTATGTCAACGCCGAGCAAGTACAGGCGGACAAATATCTGAGAAGTTCTAATGGAGAATGGAATAAAGTGACACTGAAATCCAAACGTAATATACAGTCAAAAGAAGCATTTAAAAAATAAGGAAATTTCTGAAAAATAAAGAAACGTATGATAGATGTTACGTAATATCTGTTCACTTTTAAATGTGAATGCTGGACAATCACTCTATAGATGGGTAGAAAACTACAGGTAGCAGAGATGTAGTTCGACAGAAAAATACCGTGAATTCCATAGACGGACCATATAACTGACAAGTAATTTTTTTAAAAAATGCTAATAAAAAGATTACTTATGAAACGATCATTTGAGCAAAGACAAGGTTTTGGAGAAAATGCTAACGAAAAGAAGACATACTTAACATCAAGAAGAAATAGCTGAAGTTCCTGAGGTACGTAATGAGGTAAGAACACTTGGAGAATGTAATACTCACTGAATGGGTGGCGGAGCGGTGTTTGGGAAAGATAACAAGAGAAAAAGTGTTAAGCGCGACAAGAGATAGGGGTATGTAGAAGGCCAGAATTGTCTACGTCCTGAAATAACAAGACACATGAAGAAGATACTAAGAATTAGGAAAAGACAACTGAAAGTACATAGACGTATAATGTAGAAACAGGGACTGTAGAACTTAATCTTAACTAGGCATATTGAGGGTAAGAAAAATAAGGGTCGACAGCGAGCCATCTAACTGATGATCTTCTGTGCATTGATGACAGAACTGAAGGCCGTCACCTTAGCAATAACAGCAGTCAACGATGATTGGCCAACACCTGAGGGTAATTTTACGCCGTTCAAGCATATCCCAATAGGTCCTCAGTAACACCTCCTACAAGACTCGTTGTCATAGAATATTCCTTTAACTCCTACCGTTACTTAAATTCTCGCGGACTAGGCTATTAACGCTGGTCAATAAAAGGTGACGACACTATGATAGTAGAGTATATGGCATTTCAGGTCATCACTTCTTAACTTAAACCGCAGTGCTGGAGTTAAAGGGAAGACGCATTGGAGCCGAAGTTTCAATCAGATGCTCGTCTTTCATTTTTAACTACAATTGAAGCAGGGCCTAGATCGTGTGGTTCTCAACTGTTATCAACGAGCCTACAGTGGGCATTGAATCTCCTAAATCTTCTATCACAAAGCTTTGCTCTGAATATAATTGTAGCCGGCCATCATATAAGTAATGTCCGAAACTGAATGGCGAGTGGCCGAACAATATTTGCACTACTCTAAATGTTATTAACACATGTTATTACATATTCGCACAGGTCAAACGTATAATATATACAATATAAGTCCACGAATTTGATTCTCTTAAAGCTGAACGTATGTACGAAACACATAAACATAGAGAAAGAAAGGAAAGACAATGATTTAATGGAAGAAAGCCGAATTATTATTATGGTGTTTATAAAGCATTTAACGTAAAAACAAATGTAATTTAAATTTATTCAAATATTATTTATCAAAACTAAAATCAGTTTCATTTTAAACGACTGCATTCCAAAGAGAAGGAAAATTTTCGATTCTACGTTTGAAATAATTTGTCTTGTACTCTGTTAAATGCTTAAAAACTGTTTTCAACTTGTTCTTATCTTGAATGTTCTGTGTTTTCGCGAGTGGAACATATTAAAACTGTAGCTGCTAAACCTGTTTAGCATTGAGAATGTTAATAACCCTCCCAACATAATCCCTTGTCTTTAGCAGTTATGAATAAAATAGTAGGACTTGTATCTGAATTAATTGTTATTCAAAAAGTAAATGTCTAATGAAATATCCACATGCAAAAAATAATTATTCATTCAACCCAAATAAAGTTTCGGCTTTAAATCATAAGCAAATGATTGGTAATCCGTAAAAACAAATTAATCAACTAATAAAACCTTGTGTAATTTTGATGTTATATTTCATTGCTTTGTTTTGTAGAGAGTACCGTTGTATTTTCATACAAAAAATAACACATGTCTACTAAGATAGAGCACTTTGAACATAACGGCTTGTCTACCATTAAAAAGCCTTGCTAATATTGGTTGTTCTAGGTTCAATTAGCTCGTATTAAACGTCATCTTTCATATTTCACCAGAAACAAAGCAATTAGTTCTCTGAATAATGTTTTGATTTTTCATTTTGTGATTGCCACTGTTTTTTGTTTCTTTTCTACTGATACACAAAGCCAATTTTTATCACTGTTAACAATATGGCACAAAAAAAGGAATGTTACCATTCCTAGTTAAAGATATTATCAGATAGTGAAATGTTGGTTTCATTCTCAAACAAAATTTCATGAGGAATCTAAATTCTTTCTTTGAACGTTATCACAATTAAACTCTGAAATGTACTAAATAAGACACACCGTCAACTAAAATAAATAATTAACTAATTTTAAACACATTTTCTTATCATTCAACTATTGTTCTTACTTGTTTGACTCATAATTTATAACAGTGAATTATGTACTCATTTTCCTAATGGAGGAGGTGAGAAACTAATTCTTACCGCAGTTTACTATATCATTCCATCTTGTTTTCATGTTGAGTGGTTTACTTATTACAGATCGCAGTTAAATATGGAATTACATTCTGAACCACAATAATCTATGTCAGATAATATTTAAACGAAAGAATCTGCCGAAGATTTGCGAAAAGTTTAGAAGATGGAATACCAAATTTAGAATTGCCTGCATGACGTCAAGACCCTCTGAACTCTATATAAATAACTTTATGGTTCAATTAGCTCAAAACGGAATTGAAAGCATACGATTTCTTTAGTACGAAACAACACAGATCTACGCCCACACATGAAACTTTATTGTGCTTCTAAAGGCCTAAATTAAAAAAAATAAAAACATTTGCTTTCTAAATATCTTCAAATTCACACTTTTGACGCTGTTCGGACTATTGACCTCATCTTTATTTTCATCTTCAAAACGTTTCGCTTTTTGTACCCGCTAGCATTCTTCAGGTGATATACATTTTGAACCAAGCCCTCTATTAAAAGTAGATTTTTCTAGTTCTACGTAGCATGCCATATACAGTATATTCTTACTGATATCCATATTATATAATAATGACCATACTCATTCACATGGATATCAGTAAGCACAATGTAAGAAAATTAATACCAACTATTTTTGTGCAGGTTACTTTGAGTTTAACAAAAAGCTATATCTTTCTTAAACTTTTACTATTACTGTCTTTTTTTCTCTTTATATATATATTCATTATAACATACGCTCACTAGGCCGGTCGTCATTAATTTTCCTGTTTTAATTAAAGGGAACTACGTATAACTTACTGCAAAGATAATCTTTATAGTAATACAAAAAATAACGAATTATAAAATTATTAATATATTTATATATATATATGTGTGTGCAAAGATATTAAATGAAAACAACGTTTCACATATGTGTGTGTGTGTCTGTGTGTGTGTGTTTGGGTACGTATGTGCTGCATGTGTGTATCTGTATGCATACAAAGTTACCTGCCCGCCAGCCGCAAGCCATAGGTAGTCTCCTGCAGAGCAACACACCTCGCCAACTGAGCCTCATTTTTTCAGTCAACCTGAAGTTAAACGATTACATCGAATCTATTGCTGCGTCTACAACTAAAAAGGCTTGGGTGACTGTGCCGGGCCAGGAAATTTTTATCATCAGAATCTATCTTGCACACTTATAAATCTACGATTAGTCCATGTATTGAATACTGTTGCATATCTAGTCGGGTGCTTCTGCTACTCATCTCAAGGTTTTTTGCCAAAATACGAAATAGGAACTGCAATGTAATCAAACATTACTTGGCATACCGACTTCAGTCTCTAATCTCATTGATGTCCGAAATGTTTTTACGCTAATTTCTACAACTATTTTCATGGCAACTGTTTTGATATGATTTTTTCCTGGTGCCTTGACGACATAAATTTAAGCACGCAACTAGGCTGTCATCTAGGTCCCAATATTTTCCTCTCACTTTCGATTGCCATCTTGCCATCTTCTATCGTATCTCAATACTCCCAATCGCATTTCGTTTCTCTCACTGTAACCTGCTGAATACTAGGAGCGGAACCGCCTTGCTTGGGGACGAACGATTATATATATATATATATATATATAAATATATATATATATATATATATATATATATATATATATATAAAGTAAATGTGTGGAAAAACTAAAAGACTTTCTCAGATAAACAGCTCGTTTGGGGCAGCTAAATCTATTGAATTCCTCTGCAGTTATATATTTTCAGATATTACCAGAGATTATATATATATATATATATATATATATATATATATATATATATTATCAGATAATATATACATATATATAATGTCTGGTAGTATTACTGGTTATATATAACAGATATACGTGTTAATTACTATAGATTTAAGTGCTTATTGTTAGGCTTGGCGTAAATGTCTGTGTGCGTTTGTGTATTTTTAGTTTTACTATTTCCATAAGTAAAAAGTTATCAATATTAGAGATAGGACCTTTATTGTTAAAGATAAGGGAACCGTCAGTTTCACGCCCTAATTTGATCCTCAGCTATTGTCTTGTCTTGATCTCAAATAACGTTGTATGAATGTATGTAAATATGCGTGTGTATATCTATATGAATGCGCGAGCATCCTTGTGTCTACCATTTTGCTTTTGAAAGTTTTTAATATATCTTTTACAAATCCGTTTCAGTGTTCCTTTTTATCAAAAACTTCACATCTCTTTTCAAATATCTCCTTTTCAAAGCTGAAATCTTATGTATGTAATATTATTAATACAGATAAGAATTTTTATTCACATTTTCTGTTATTTCTTATTCGATTTATTGATTAATTTTACTGTTCAAATTTTCTTTTCGTGGAGATTGAATCAATCTATTCTGCTCAACATATTGCAAATATCTTTGGGGAGAAAATCTTCTCCACATTCAGAAATAAATGAATGGATTATACTAAACTCATCAGCAATATTTGGTGGAATGAAATCGTAATATTAATTCGATTCACATCCATGTAGACGCACAAAAATAACAAAACAAAAAAAACAAGAAAAAACAGAAATATTAGCGAAAAAATAATAGTAATGTGTCCTTCAGCGATGTCTTCGTTGTAAAACATTATTGCTTAAGTTGTCAGTATAAAGTAATTATTTTCAGCCATAAAATAGTTGTCTTTTAGATGTTTATTTCTGTGCCAATATGAACACGAATAGAATGACAGTCTTATAGTTGATCTTCTGATTTATGCAATCGAGGGTGTGTGTCATTTCGTTTAACCCATTTCTAGATTAAATTAGGTTATTTAAATTTAAATTAGTGCATTTTTCTATTAATATCAAGAAAGCAACATTCATTTGCACAGAACTTGTCGCATGGTAGATCATTAGAAAGAGAGCAGGTTTTTGTTTGAAGTTCTTGACACAAGCAAAAAAAGAAAATGTTTGTACCAGAATCTTTACAAAGTATATCATTTTATATTTTTTGGCAAATTGCGTCTGAATGGGATCGGTTAAATGAATAAAATTTTATGTTATTTTTAATCGATTAATTGATTATTAGAAATTTAAAAATATGTTTACAATAATTAATGTTAAATAAAAATGTTTTTCAGATTAGAATGAAAAATATATGTAAAATTTTATTATATAATTTAATTGCGAATATGAAATCCAAAAGCTGAAAATAAATGTATCTTTTGCGATTTCGAAAGATCATAGACACTGCATAAATGTATTAATTAATTGAATAAATAATTAATATATTTGAACAAATGATTAGAACATTCTGACTATGAATTCACGATCGAATCTTAAAATATCGCCGTCAAAGAGAGAATTTTAGCGTGCATCACCGTTAAGTTAATTAAATCATATAAAACACACACATACACACACATGCATACATATATACATATGTATAAAATGCACACACACACACACACGCATATATATATATATATATATATATATATATATATATATATAGAGAGAGAGAGAGAGAGAGAGAGAGAGAGGCTATCTCCAGCTAAACAGAACCAACAATATTAGAATACCGAGTTCTCCGGCATTTACTTTTTTTAAATAATGCTCAATACAAAATATACTGTAGACCGTAATATAATTATAATTGCATTTGTTTTTCTTTTATTTAAAAGTAATTTAATTTACATTACGACACCAAAATTTCAATGTTTTGAGATTTTATCTCGCCATCTGGGAATGTTGACTCGTTGTTGTGAAAATGATTTACATTTGAATGTAGAACGCAATACGTTCGTTTTTAAAGATTTAATATGGATGGAAGAAGATAAAAAAAATTATGTGTTTGTTCATTTTAACTAATCAGAATGAAATTCAACTTTTAAATTCTAAACAAAAACAAATTTAATTACACACACACACACACACACACACACACACACATATATATATATATATATATATATATATATATATATATATAATATTAGACATTAATTAGACATTAACAAAAAGCCAAACCGACGCTGGCTTTCTATGCAAGCTACGGGGTTACGGTATTACCAGACGATTGCATGATCTGATCCAATCTTTCCTACATAACTGCATAATGAAGGTTGTCTTGAATGGGCATGTCTCTGCGCCCTACTGTAGAAACGCTGGTGTCCCTCAGGGCTCAATCCTAGGCCCGACGCTCTTCCTTATTTTCATAAATGACCTCCCAGACGAGATCAAGAGCCCAGTCGGCATCTACGCAGATGACACCATAATTTACTCCCGCATCAGTAAGAAACTCGGTGTGGCGGACAAACATAATCTCGCTGCTAATCTTGAGAGGGATCTACATTTGGGTAAGAAGTGACTTATAAATTTCAATGCGTCTAAGACCAAAATGCTGTCTGTCAATCATCACAGGCAACCTCTCCTGCCTCCAATAAGCATGGACCAAGCGAGTCTCCCGAAAACAATACTCTGCACCTCCTCGGCCTTACTCTCTCCTCTGATCTTAAGTGGAACCACTACATTGAATCAATAGCTAAATCCATTGCTAGGAAGCAACAGGTGTTTACTCGTGCAACCAGACTGGCAACTGGGTCTCACCCATTCACAGTTAGATCAACCAATAGCAAACGACAATTCTACTCCTGCAGCTTCTTTCCTCGCACTTCCCCCCTCTGGAGCTCGCTTCTTTATTCTTTCTTTTCTGACGGCTACAAACTCCAGGAATTTAAATGCAATGTCAATACTCATCTCTTAACTACTTGACTCTAGTTCTTTCTTCATCGCCCTTTTTTATCCTTTACTTTCTCTCCACCTCTGCAACTGTCATCACACCTGTGTTCCCTTCCTTCTCTTGCTCCTTTCTAACTGGTTCGTCCTTCTCTTCACTCTCCTCTAATGTATTTATTTTTATGTAGCCCCCTGCACATCAGTGGCATTACGACCTTGCTCGGTGTGATATGATTAAAAAAATGATTTTGACTACATACAGAGTGGCACAACCATGTACGTTTTATCTCTCTCTCTCTCTCTCTCTCTCTCTCTTTCAATGACACACACGCACACACATACACATAAATATGCTCATGCATACATTTCAACTAACAAGATAGGTGTGTACGCGTAGGGGTCTCAGCGTTTTTCTATAGCTTACAAAACTAAGTTTCTAGAAGAGATTGCAGATGGGTAGCAGGCATTTTATTTTAATAATAGCATAATTTATCCCATGTGATACTGCGTTTGAAAGATTTATCCGCAGGTGTTTGTTTCTTAAGCTTCCGAGCGTGTTACGCTTCATCAGTCGTCTTTCAGTGAAATATTATTTTCAACAAGGCCAAGCAAACATGTTGCTCGCAAGAATCTTGTTTATCAATAAAATTATATATATATATATATATGTGTGTGTGTGTGTGTGTGTGTGTGTGTGTGTGTGTGTGTGTGTGTGTGTGCAGTAAAGAAAGTGTGTTTTTTATAATAAGTATATGTTGTAAGACGTGGAAAGATATTTAAATGATAAAAAAGAAACAAAACTATAATATCCAAAATAAGACTGGTATTATTTATTGAAATAGTCCTTTAGACGAAATAGAAGCAAAATGTTAAAAATGATATTTCAAGAGTTTCATCTAACTGCCGGCCCATAATATTATTAGCATTAGACGAGTCCTCTTTAAATCTGCCTTTAAATGACCAGGAGAAAACAGAAATCCAAGTTTAAATATAGTCTTTAAAATATATTCACCCATTCTAGTTTTAAATAGGTATTGAAGCAAACCAAATGAATCCAGTTTCCATAAATGATCTACTGCACTAATAGAGACGTTAATTATAATGATTAAGAATAAAAGGCATATTCCGTGGATAAAAGTGCTTTAAGTTTGACAACAAATAAAAGACGAATTTGTAGATATATAAAGAAGTATTTATTAAAATGTAGGGGTTTCTTCAAGAAGAAAACGCGTCTTTCTTAATAAAAAAATCACTTTAATTTTGAAAGTAAATAACACACATTAGTAGAAGAAAATGATTAAGAATCATTGATAAAATATCTGGTGCACTCACTAAGAGAAAAACTTAACATTGTTAGGCAAAAAGCCCACTAATTTCAACAACATGTAAAACACAAATTTGTATATCTAAATGATAAACCTGCATTTATAAAGAACTAGCAGTATAGCCCGGCGTTGCTCGGGCGTAATGAAAACTTTAGACCTAATCCATGGTCCTGGAGCTCAGACTCGTTGGACGTTGGCACAAAAGACTAAAAAACAATAGTTGTTTCCAGTTAAAGCGAAACCGTAGACTGAAAGAAAAATGAATGAATGTAAGTCAAATTTTGATTTCCTGGTATCGATATCAAATAAGTTTTTTTCATCGTAAACTGAATTTTGAAGGCTAAATAAGTTTTCTGGGTAAATGGTACCATGGCTGAGATTAAGAACTACAATTATACTCATTTAGAGCCAAATGCGAAGCAAAACTAAAATATAAGGACTGAAAAAAATACAGACATACAGGCAGATGAACAAACACACACGCAAACAACTTGCCGTTTATATATATATATATATATATATATATATATATATATATATACACATGTTATCAATTTTAACTGCAACCTTGAAACTTCTGAATATCGTTTCTTATGTATTTTCTATGAGTGACTCAAATTTGATTAAAATTGGACTACTCCTTCTATAACCCGATTTTTTCGATTATCGATTTTCGATATTTATCGGGGGTACCTCGACACAAAACCTAGCTAAGAATACTCGAAATGCTTATAGTACAACTGTGTAAATTTTCAAAAAATCGGTTTAGCCGCTTCGGAGTCTATAGGTAATGGACACAAACACACACACACACACACACACACACACACACACACACACACACAAAGTTCCATTTATAAATAAGTTTAGATTGATTTAAAGCACTCATTGATATGAAAATTCATCTTCCTCGTGAAAAAGGTTTCTCTAAGTTCGACAACATATAAAACACAGTCTTTTAGATATAAATAATAAAGGATAATTTATTAAAAAAATTTAGATATAGACTAAATTAAATTTTAGTTTGTACGCGTTGCTTAGCTCTTGCACAATGCCAAAAATATGGGACACACAGTGAGGTTCTAACTCACTACTCAGTCGTAGTATTTTAGAAGGAGACAAGCTTGCCAACCATTACACCATGTCGAGGAACTTAAAAAGATTTTCTAAATATATTTTCGGTACGAATCCAAAAGTGGGAAGCTCCTAGTGAGGATCGAAATCACTACTCTGTTTTAATTTTTCTTGCGAGACAAAGTAGCTAACTGTTACACTTCGTTGAGGTCCCCAAATTGGTTTTGGCACGAGCCGAAAAGTGTGGAGCACCCAGTAAGGATCGAACTCAATAGTCAGTCATAATTGATCTCGTGATGAAAGTTTGCTAACCATTTCACCTCTTCGACGTATGCAAAAGGATTCTCTCATGGTACAAGGCCAAAAGTGTTTCGAACTCACTATCCTATCGTAATTAATTTAGCCAGGGAAGCTTTCTAACTATTACACCATGTCGGTCCAGAAGGTTTTTCTGTCTGAATCCATCTTGCACATATACAAATAAAAATTCCGACCGTGCATAGAATACTGTTGCCTATCTAGTCAGGCGCCCTTTCTGTTCATTTCAGGATTCTCGACGGGATCCAATGAGAATCTGTAATGTGATCGGTCCCGACCTAGCAGTCACTTTCTCACCGGCGGGATATGGTTTCCCTCTGCCTTTTATGCAAATATATTGTATAGCTTAGGGTCCAAGTAACTTAGGTCACTGGTAACCACCCCACAAGAATTTACTAGAACAACCAGACTAGAAATAAGGTCCCACTGTTAAATCTCACAAATGCAGCCGATAATTTTATTCCATCAGCTTCTTTTCTCGCACTTCCCGCCTGTGGAACTCCCATTCGTATACTTGCTTCCCTGACGGCTAAAATCTCCAGGAATTTAAATGCAATATCAATTCCTATCATTTATCTACTTGACTCCAGTTCTTCACTTGTCCGTTCTACATCACCCCGTGTATCTTGTTCTTTTTTCTTTCTCACTCTAATTTCGTAACTCTCCTCGCACCTATACTCCAATCCTCCCTTTCTCTTTCTCCGACACCCCCTGTAACTGGTTCGTATTACTCTTCGTTCTCCACCCGCTTAAACTTTTTCTCTCTTATGTACCCCCCGCGCATGAGTGGTGGTACCGCCTTGCTTGAGGTGAAACGATAAAAGAAAAAATGTCGAAGTTCCTAACCTTTTGTTTATATGTCTAGGGTTATGTCTGCGCCTGTGCCTTTCTGTAGTGGGAGAAATATATTTGCTGGAAGTACGCATTGAAACCATTTCCATTTGGGAATACCAAAAATTAATAAATCCTTAGTAACTAGCTTTGATCGATATGCAACCAATAATACTCAAGTTGACTACTGCAATAGATTATTGTAAAGAAAGAAAAATAAAAACCTGCAGTGCCCTGTGATCACCGTGGGAATTACTGACTCCAGTAGGAAGCACGAGTGTCATCCACGCTGAACTTTCCACTAATTCATTGAGCCAAAATATCTGTGTTCACGCCATGTAAGGCAAAGAGAATTCATAAGACATAATTTCTTCCTTACCAGAATAACAATTGCTTGCACTTTTAAATACTAGACCGCACAATATAATAATTGTGGCGTTTGTTCACTCGAGTAAAGGCTTATTGCGCGATCTGTTTCTAGTTATAGTTTCTTTGGGCTTTCGGCCAAACAAACTTCAAATGTGTAAGTTTTCTTTAAATACTAGACGCTAAATTAAATTCTTTTGAGAAATATGTAAATATGATATATTTCTTAATTTGTATCACTGTAATATAACGGTCTGGCCCCACCCAAGAAGGCTGATGAAGCGGGGGTGTTCCCGGTTGATGAAAAGTAGCGGATGTCACTTTGACCCTATTTCCGACAGCGGCGGAAATGCCTACGCAAGCAAACAGACAGGTGACTCTGAGAATCGCGTGGGCGTCGCGGATCGAGGCAAAACCCGGAAGAAACAAGTTCCGGTTTTGGAAGATATAAAAAGACCTCGAAAACAAGGATTCGCCAGAAGTCGAAGAAGAAGCTAGAAGAGCTAAGCAGAGAGTCACAGTCAGTCAGTCTCGACAGGCAGTCTAGGCAGAGATACGTAGAGGAGAACAGATACGACGACACCCCCCGTCACCCTGTCAACCTTAGAAGCGCGCTCTCGGTTCTCTGTCCCTGTGCTACACGGTCCATCGTCACTAATAAAAATATAACTCATATTTTTTTATATACACCCGTGTTTGTTTGTGGCCTTGTACCAGACAGTTAAATATATAACAAAACCACAAGCTAGGAAATAAAATCACCAACAGTCAAAGAATAAGGCACAGAATATTAATAAGTGGGAAGAGAAAAGAGTAATCAAAAGGACAGTAGGTAAGAATTTTAAGTTTTTTAAAATTCACTGGGAAGCATGAAACCGGATATAAGTTACACAAGTGATAAGTACTAGAATATAAACATTTAGCATGAAACATACGGTTATATCAAGTTATTTCAACAATAACATAATGAGAGCTTGTTGAAAATCTAGTACTGCGCTTGAATTCATAAAGGCGAGATGACATAGAAGCAAATACATCAGAACAATTACCATCCTAGTAATCATAGACAAAATACTTGTGAGTTATATTATGGCGGTGAGGAAAGGACTGGACTAAGATGCAATTAGATTGAAGTTCATTAGATTGGACAGTTCATTTTTTTTATTTTATCATGGATCTTTTAAAATACAGTAGAAGTACAAAATCATATGTGGCAACAATTTATTCAAATGTGACAACTAAATAAGATAATAAGCGAATAAAATAAGATATAAAAGTATGTAAAATAGATTCAGTCGAGAAGAATTGTCTAGAACGACACAGTGAACAAAACTTCTTCACAACAGATCTAACCTTTGATACAATATAATCTTTCAATTTCATGTCAGCAGAAAACAAAATTAACCACATGAGGCGCAAGGAATTACTCTCCTGGAGGTTAGTATCAACCATACCTAAGGTAGAAAGTGTCTCTCAGGCGATTAGTAGAGAGAAAGCTCTTCACTAAAGCATTGGTACTTATATTTCCCAAGCAGCAAAGGTGCTGATAAAGTAACACTGATTGTTGTGATTATAGAATTAAATTTTGTAAAAGACTTTGCCTCTTTAGGCGTACGTGTAGACTAATCCAGTGTAATGTTTAACTTTACACCATATTTTTATAATTATTTATAATGACATGAAGTAATTTGACAGGTAAAAATATTATATGCTGGTTAGTCTAATTTCAGTCAAGCATGTTAAAAAAATTATCATTTCATTACAAATAATGCAACAATGCCTCTAAGACACAATGTTTTATTGTGGGTAGAAGAAAAGATGTTAATACGAAGAAGTGATAGGATTCACGACGATGGCGACTGACGCTGTAGTAATGTTTTTTCATAAAATATGCTGTTAGCATAAAATTTAAGGCTACATCTAATCAGTTTAACTGTCACAACCGTGTACCGCGTTTAAATTCAGTAAAGTCTATGTACCAAAGTGTAGAGTTCATTCTAAAAAATACCATGAAAATATCATTGCTCTCTAAGAAAACTATTCCCAAAACATTGTTCTCTAATACAGCTATTCCAAAACAATTGTGCTCTAAGAAAACTATTGCTTCCTAAGTCATCTATTCCAACCGCTCTCTAAGATAGCTAATTTCAAGAGAATTGTCCACAAAAAGTCTCTTCCAAATTCATTGGTATACATGAGCTATTCCAAAACCATTGATTTCTAAGAAAGCTCTACCAAAACCAATATTGTCTAAGAGATCTATTTCAAAATCCTTACTCTCTAAAACATCTATTCCTAAACAATTGTTCTCTAAGAGAATTAGACCAAAACCATTCCTCTTGCAGAGAGATATTCCAAATATTTAATGTCTATAATTGCAATTCCAAAACCATAGCTCTCGAAAACATGTCTTCCAAAAACGCTGCATTCTAAGACTGATATTCCAAAATTATTGGCATCTAAGACATATTTTCCAAAACTATTATCCCCTAATACAGCTACTCTAAATTCTTTTCTACCTAAGACAACTGTTCCAAAATCATTGATCTGTAAGGAATTTACTCCATATCAATTGCTTTTTAAACAAAAATTACAAAAGCATTGCTCTATAAAAGAGCTATTCCGAAACCATTGCTCTGTAAGGCAGCAAATCGACATCATTGTTCTCTCAGACAGCTATTTCAAAATCCATTTTCAAGAGGACTATTCCAAAATCATTGCTCTTTAAGACAACTATTCCAAAAAACATGGATCGTTAAGAAAACTGTTCCCAAAACATTGCACTCCCAGATAACTTTGCCAAATTTATAGATCTCTAACAGAGCTATTTCAAAGCCATAGCTGTCTAAGACTGTTATTCCAAAATCTTTGCTCTCTAAGAGAGCTATTCCAAAACAGTTGCACACTAAGACAGATATTCAAAACCTGTAATCTCTAATACATCTTATCTATCCTCTCTTTCTCTTTAAGACATTTATTCCAAAACCATTGATCTCTAAGGAAGCTATTCAAAACAATTGTCTCTAAGAAATCTCTTCCATAATTATTGCTCTCTCTGATAGAGATGTTCTAAGATTATTGGTCTCATAATTCTCTTCTAAAAACATTAATCTCTAAAACGACTAATCGAAATAATTTCACTTTAAAACAACTATTCCAAAACCATTGCTTTTTAAGATGTCTATTCTAAAATCATTGCCCTCTAAGATCACTATTCCAAAATATTTTATCTCCAAGACGGCTGTTTAAATAGCATTTCTTGATAAGAGGTTTATTTCAGTACCATAGCTATCTAAAACAGTTATTCCAAAATCAATGCTCTCTAAGACATCTATTCCAAAATAATTGTACTCTAACAGAGCTTTTCCAAAAGCATTTCTCTCTGAAGATAACTATTCCACAATCATTTTTCTCTAAGAGAGCTATCTGCAAGTCTCAGCTCTTTAAGACGGGTATTCTAAATCATTTCTCTCTAAGACGGCTATTCTCAAAACGTTTCCCTCTGAGACAACTATTTTTTTTTAATCATTTCACCCCGAGCAATGCGGAAACGCCACTGATGTGCAGGGGACTACATAAATGTAAAAAGATTAATTAGAAAAGAGTGAGGAGTACAAACTAGTTAGAAAGGAACAATAGAAAGCTGAGAAAGCAAGCACGATGACAGATACATAGGTGGAGAGAAAGGGAAGGTTATACGGGGGTGGAGAGAGAGCTAGAGTCCAGTGATTAGTAGATGACTATTGACTTTGCATTTAAATATCTGGTGGTTGTAGCCGTCAAGAAAGCAAGAATACGGGAGCGAGTTCCACAGGCGGGAAGTGCGAGAGAAGAAGCTGCAGGAGTAGAATTGTCGTCTGCATTTGGCTAACCTGACTGTGAATAGGTGGGACCCAGTTGCCAGTCTGGTTGCACGAGTAAACACCTGTTGAGCAGGCATGAGGGACTTAAGTTCGTCTGAGCAGAAGCCATGAAAGTATTTATAGAACAGACAAAGGGAGGCCACATTTCGACGATGGGGAAGTGGCTGCAGTGGAGCCGCCAGATCAGTACCTATCACATTACAGACTCTCCTTTGGAGTCTGTCAAGAACACTGAGGAGAACGGCAGGGGCACCTGACCATAAATGGCAGCAGTACTCCATGCATATTGTATAATTATTGTACTCTAAGAGCTTTATTTCGAAATATGAAATCCTTAAGACATTTTAATGAGAAGATCGATTTAAATAGAAGAAGTATTGTATATATAATTATTCTCTCAGCAACACTAACGTTAATTTCTGATCTTTGGCAATAGTATTTCTCTTAATTTAAAAAAATGGAAAAATATTGATTGAATCCAAAATACCTTTGGTACATTGCCTAACCTCAATATACGCTTTGTTATTTGCTGCCTCTCTGTGTATATAATCATTACACTGTGTCCACATTTTGCCATGATTTTTGATAAATCACCCTCGTGTTTCACGGGTTACACAAAAAGCAAACTTAAAAAATTCTGAACCTTTTAATGAGGTCATAAAGGGTAATCAAAATTTCGTAGTTTATGATTCAGTCAGGACCAAAATTGTACGAGAAAACAAGCTAGCATTTATCCCATATTATTATACTTATTGCGTGAAATGTCAACGTCAAAAGGATTACAAAAGTCGATTGGTTACAATGGTCATCATTCTAATCTGAATACACCAGAAAGCTCATCTATAATCATTTCCATCAGTCACATCCTAGTGACTTCTCGTAAGGTTTCAGCTGACTACCTACTCAGCTACTCATCTGACCAATTTCTTTCCATATACCTGGGTTGGAAGATATTCAGCGTTTCTGGAAGAACTAGACATGTCGAATCACTTTTCTCTTTATGTCAAACCAAAACACTATGTGTTATAAATGAGAGTCTACCCTTATGAGAGACACGTGGTCTTTGATTTCGTCAAAGTTCTCCTTCCACTTTATCTATCCATGGTCGTGGTTTTGAATATTTTTGTTAACATTTTCTTTTTTATAGCATTTATTACGTTTTACCGCAATTGAATTGTCAGCAACCTTCTTTAGATCCATATTTATGTTGCTTTCCATGTTTTCCTCGTTCTTGGGGAAAATTGTCCAGCATTCTCTGCTATATAAGAGGATAGATTATTCAGACTATTGTCCTCATATTTGTTGTCATTTATACGACGTTTCAGCCGTTGTTTGCTCCGGCCTTCTTCAGGAGCTAAACATTTAGAACCGAATCCTTTATTACAACCAGAGGGGTAGCCTGGTATTGAACTTACAACTCTTTGGGTCAAATCACTGGAACTAACGTACGTCTATATCCAACATCTAAAAATACTAGAGACAATCATTTATATCCCCCAAAAAATTCAATGTGAACTGTGGTAAAACTGAACATTTTGTTTATAAATCCAGCAAATTAAGTTGTTCTTGTCCTTAAGGACACATGGCGCAGTGGATATAGGCATTGGCTTGTTCCAGTAACTTGACCCAACAGTAACTTGACCCAATTGTGAGTTCAATACCAGTCTACAACATTAGAGAGTCCGGTTAAAGGGTGTAGAAGGAATGAGAATGATATATATAGTGACCGTAATAAGGTGTTCGGTTCAAAATTCCTAGCACCTAAAGAAAGCGTACAACGGTCGAAACGTCTTACAAATGGAAACAAAGATGAGGACAATAGTCCGAATTATGTAAATAGTGTAAATACGACTTCACCACAGAAATATAGACAAATACAAGAGGATAGATGCGACATTTTAATGCAACATACTATATTTTGTTATTAAATTTCTCTGCTATTTTATTAGGTTTTGGAATGTATATTTTACTAGTTAAATGTGTCTTTTGATTCGGTGTTACATTTTCCATCATCTCTTATAACATTTTCAGATATTTACACTTATGTACTCGATATTAAACTCGCATCTTAGTACTTACCGCTTGTTGATGATTATATTTTCTGTCTCCTTCTAATAGATGGTTAGTCCATTTTTATATCATCGATGAACACGGTGTCATCTGTGAAGCTTTTATTTGTTATCGTTTCACCACACGCAAAGTGAGACCGTCACTTGCGCGCAGGGGGTTTACGGTGAAAGAAAAGAAAAAAGTTACAGGAATGTGAAAAAGTATAAGAGAAAGGTGGGAATCAGGAAATAAAAAAAATTAAAGTTAGATTTAAACTTCTGGAGATTGTAGCTATCAGGAAAGTAATTATATGCAAGTGTGTTCCACAGCCGGGAAGTGCAAGAAAATAAACTGATAGAGTAAAGGTATCGGTTACATTTGACCGTAAAAGCGTGGGACATAGTTACCAGTCTGTTAGTACGAGTAAATTCATGCGGCCGTGGCATCAGAGAAAGAACCTCATCAGAGAAGAAGCTGTGAAAATATTTCTTGAAAAGATAGAGTGAAAAAGTTATTAAAGTCGAGCTGCTAAATCAGGATTGATTACGTTGAAGTCCGACTTCGGATTTTCTCAAGAACCTCAAAATGAATAGCAGGACACTCGACCAGACCTGGCAACAGTATTCGATTCACAAACAAATGATCGATTTATAAACGTCCAAAATGGATTCTGACGAGAGAAATTTCCTGAACCGATATAGTGACCCAATCTTCTTAGTAGTAAAGATTAGTATTGTTTCGATGTAATCTATTCATTTGAGGTCGGTTATGAGGGTGAGGCTAATGAAGCGCAGTGTCTTGCTTTCTGGGAGACTGATGTAAGGTTGGAATGTTTTTATGGCGGTTACAGAAGAGCAGTTTGTTGTGGAAGCATTAAAATTTAAGAGACACTTCTTACTCAAATCCATTACAGTTACAGTGTTCATCTTACGACTACCAATACTATATCCTTATAGGATTGCTTGATCGCTTAGAATAGCGTCGCTGTCAAGGTGAATAAATCTGGTTTGTTCGTTTTTTCTTCCTGTGTTCTACAAACTTTTCTAAGAGGTTCTCTATATTTCTTCCTAAGTCGGTCATCAACATAGGGTTATCTTGGTGTACTGCGTAAATAAACCTGGGGTCAAATGTGAAATGCATGTTGTCTTTCTAAGGTAACATTAAACTGAAGTATTTTACTATAGTGTGTCTATTTTAGTTTAAGTAAGTATTTATTTTATTTCAGATTAAAACCCTCGAATTCTCCTCCATATTTCAGATAAAACTTTTATTTTCTAATTTTCTAATATGGCTGTTTGTAATTATATATATATATATATATATATATATATATATATATATATATATATATATATGCCACGATCAAGCAAGGCAGAAATTCCACTAGTATATAGTGAGTTACAAGGAGGGAAATGAAATGAAGAAAGCGAATAGCGAGGGTTGAGGAATGAGCAAAAGATGAAGGGGATGTAAGAAACCAGAATAATGTTAATTGATGTTGCATTGAAATCTTTGGAGATTATAATAATCAGGGAAGCAGATAAATGAAAGGGATTCAACAAGTGGAAAGTGTATAAAAGGAAACTGTGCATTTAGTTATTTCAGCTGTAAAAGTGTGAAACCTCGATACTTAAATTCATGTAGTCAGGACACCAAGAAGAAAAGCTCGTCAGAGCAGTTGTCATGAAAATATTTGTAGAAAAGGCAGAGGGAAGCCACGCTATGTCGGCGAGAAAGTGACTGATGTCAAGAACTGGCAACAGAAGGAAATTGGTTCATAATCCAACAAGCTGCAGTGGTAATGGTCTTTTATAAATAGCATGAGTCCTACAAAATGCATAGTACCTATTAGTTAAAAGATAAGTCGTTGGAATTGTATTTTTGAGCGAATATGTCTGTGGTTGCTTCAAGATAACGCTCGGAACTGTGTTTTCGTGGTTTGTGAAAATGGTGGCATCTGACCAGTGTAACGATAATCAACACTGACGGAACACAGATAACAAAACCACATATAATTGTGCGTCGAAGCGATCAAACGTAAGGAACTATCTAAAAAGCTGTCACGGAAAAAGAAAGTGATTGATTTGCCTGCGAATAAGATTGAATTCACACAGCTATAAAAGTTGTACTGTTGCGATCATACACACGGAGGAAATGCCAGCCAACCAACACTAAAATTCGTTCACTTTGGCGGAGGGGCCACGTTGAAGTTTTAAAATTCAGTATTTTCAGTTGACACGGAAAATAAAGCTAAATTTACGGCATTTTTAAAAGTTCGTGAGTGATTGAATTTTAAGAAATCGATAAAGGCTGATTTCTTAATTTGTTTTTCACCACTTATCAACCTTTTCCCAGGTTATTTAAAAGCAGAAAATATTTTTAAATGGCAAAAGATATTTGCAGATAATAATGATTTACAAATACAATTCCAACTAATTAATTAAGAAGGAAACGTAGATTCATACAATTTAAATGATATTTGTGATAAGAAAACTGATATCTGACTGCTAAAACAAGAGTTCAAAGGTAAAAAAATTGTAAATTTGGCCATTTCACTAATGTTAAACTGGCAGCTGACCTCAAAAATGGCTTACAATCTGCTGTTAACTGAAACAAACAATAGCTTGTGAATTTTAAAACTTCCAAAGCAAAACTTCACTTATATGATTATGGCTGAGGCTTATTTATAGGACTATGAATTGTTGAAACATCTCGGTTAACATGAAGTGAAGTAATTTTATTGAATTCATTTTAAAGTCTGTTGCTAAAAAAACGGGTTCACTCTCCAGAATATATCTTACACATTTAAAAGTCAATCATTTGCGCATGTTTCGAATATTGCTGACACATAGTCTCATGTTACAGATATATATATATTTAGAGATTCTTAATGAAATCGAAAGAATAAACAGCAATATTATTTCCCTGACCTAATTTTTCGACTTTACTCTCTACGGTAGACTGGTTGCTATCGAAGGTTATATATCTCAGTTTGTTCTACTATTTATCCCATAGCTGGAGAAAGAAGCGACGTAATCATACATTTCCCAGGGGTATTTGCGCGTAAGTGAATGCAACCAATTGAACAGGAAATCGAACTCAGCACTCCGATTTCAAATGCAACCAGTTCAACTGAAATTCGAACTCGGCTCTTCGATTTCTCGTCTCGAGCCGATATCCACTGCACTACAATGCACATTCATGACTGAAGGAACCGGAACTTTGTCAATGAGTCATCTACAAAGTAGTTATATTGTCATTTAAACAAAGATATTCACCATCAAAACTGTTATTCTCTTATATGAGTCGAAAACTTAGAACAAGGATCTGCTTAAAATATATCCAAATAATGGACAATATATATATATATATATATATATATATGTGCGTGTGTGTGTGTGTGCGTGTGTGTGGGTGTGTGTGTGTGTGTGTGTGAAAAAGGAACGAAGAATATATTTGCAACTTTCATAACATTAATTTAAAACAGTGCTCAATATAAAAATAGAGCAATGAATATTTATTATACCTTATACTTTGAACATGTACAAAGTACAATCTACTACAAAATTGGACATTGTGCTTTGACATTGAAAGAACACTGTCTCATCAGGTAGTTAATAATGATGGTTACTATCATTATTAAATACCTGATCAGACATTGTTCTTTCAATGTCGAAGCGAAATGTACAATTTTGTAGTAGATTGTAGTTTGTACATTTTCTAAAGTATAATTGATCATATATACGGTTGGACTCCGATTGCTTTTTAACGCAGGATATATATATATATATATATATATATATATACAGACAGAAATCTAAGCAAGAGCCACACCCAACCACGGTTTTGCCTAACGGCTCGTCAGGGTAATTGTGTTAGGGTTTTCGTTTTGGAATTTTTTTTCTTTCTTACGAGTGCTTGACTTTTGTTCATGTACTTCGTTTGTTTCTTTTTTTGCTTCCCCTTTTTTTCCCTCCGAGTTTGTTTTCGGTGGGATATACAAGACGATTTCAATTATAGCTTGATTAATACTAGTTTTACTATTGGTATAGTTGTTGCTATAAGTAATATTATTATTATTATTATTATTTTATATATATATATATATATATATATATATATATATATATATATATTGACTTTCTGAAATCAAATTTTAAAACTTTGAGGCCTAGATAAATCTAATCAAATGAAAGTTAAAGCAACACTTCTTCTCCCGAAATCGATTATTCTTAATTTTATTAGATTTATATTCTTCAGTTTCAAATTTCTGTCAATTACATATCGGTTATTGATATTCTTGCGGTTTCAAAGTGAGTTTTGGAATTCGTTAACGTCTAAATCAACCTGCATTAATTATGAATTATTTTTTCAAGTTTATTTTCTTTCCAAGACGCTAATTTGTTTGTCACGAAAGTAAAAAGAATCATAAGAACTCTCTTTGTAAATCTTTAATTAATATTTTTTGTCAAAATATGTGATTCCGCTTAGAAATACCTTATAATAAAAACATGAAGAACTAGTTAAATAGTAGTTTTAATTTTATTTAATTGCTTTTTCTCTTATTCCTATTTCATGAAATTGCACCCAATTTAAAATTATACTAATTTAATTTTTTAAATTAGAAAATTGATAAAAAATTATTTAATTTGGTGGGTAGTTCAATATATTTGGCATTATACCAACATCTATAGGTTATTTAATCTGAAATAAAAATATTTTGAACACAATTTTATATCTTCAATGGTATAAACTCTATAGCTGATTATTTTGCCACAAACAGGTATCGTTTTTAAATGTTTTTTTATATAAAATTGTATTGCAGTGTATTTATACATTCACGGTGTGTTTGTTTGTGTGTTTGTTTGTTTGTTTGTTTGTTTGTTTGTTTGTTTGTTTGTTTGTTTGGTGTGGGTAAATATTTAACCATTGTCTGGGCCTTAACAGGTGCTGCCATCACGGCCAAATTCAAAAATCTTCAATCTCCTGATCAGAATTCTTTCTACCGGATGTACGAAAGATCTTTATAATATATATTTTCACAGGTTCTTTTAGCATGTCACTATGTCACTGTTACAGTGCCCAATCTAGAGAGAATAAACTCTTCCTCCTTCTATAAATACTAACTGGTGTGTCTTATGTGGAGGCAGCAGTGAGGTAGTCGTGCGGCATTAGAGACGCAGCTAAACTATACTGTTAGAACGTACACTTGTAATTGCTTTTTACTAACACCCTTACTTGTATAGATGTTCTGTTATTCTAATACACTGTTTGAACCTACTTTTTTTGTTTGCGTGTCTTTCTTACTGCCCAAACAGGCCGCAACATCTTAGCGACGAAGATTTCGCAATTTTTAAATCCTAGTAACAAATTACGGAAAGTTTTTAAACTACAGATAATTAATTCTATATTTTAATATCAAATAATAATCAGATCTATTTTATTTTATTAAATAAATATTTAATTATATAATTCTATTATGTTAAATATATATGTATTAGTATATATTTATGTTTTATGATGTGAAATGTGTACCTAATTATATATATATATTGTAATATTTATTGTTTTAAATATATATGTACTTATAATATGAGTAAAATTTTCTCACTTAGCTGACGTTACCTTCACCATCCCGACTCCAGTGTCTCGTAGACAGAAATTTGTAACCATTCTTCTAGGTCTTTTCTCCTATTTACTGTTCGCTGAATAATGTTACCATTTTATTATATATTCTTTTCCCTGTTGAAGGTGCCATCAATCGCGTAAGTGACAATGTTTTACTCATATTAATTCTATTAATGATCTATCTTTGATATCGGGCCCTTTATTACAAAGGCTTCTTATTTAAATGCCATTCTATCATTATTCCACTGTCAGTAGTTTTGGCTTCACTCTGTCTTCCAGATTACTACTATTTAATCATATATATCTATATGTGTATGTTTATTATATTTACCATATATTTAACTATATATATTATATAAAATATATTTAATCCGAATGATACATTAGAAATGTTGCATAAACAAGAGGAAAGATTTTATCAAACAAATGATGAATTTCACCAACTGAAGGATTTGTCACATCTGAAAGAAAAGAGATAAAACATGTATTCATGTATTATTGTAAGTTTAAATTAAAAATTCAGATTCATTACTTTTACCATAAGCGGGTGTTTTTCTTTAAAAAAAAAAGAATAAAAAAGAGTGATTTTCAAAAAATTCTTTAATGCATTTCTTCGTTTAAGATTTTAAATCATCTCAGTTTTTTTCAGATTGAAGTTAAATACCATTTTTTCTTTAACGAAAGTTGTATATGCAATAGTTTTACACTGCCTTCTTTTAATTTAATCTGAAGATAGATCTTTATGTATTCCTTCAAAAGGGGATCGAAATTATTTTTGTATTTGCTTGTATTTTATCCATGCAACTTTCTGTATCGACAATGTGTTAATTTTAATCGGATCGTAAAATCCTGGCAAAGTTTCCTAATTTGATACATTGGAAATTTTGTATGAAAAGAGAAGAAAAATTCGATCAAAGTGTTCATGCATTTCCCCTTTTTTAAGGCAGTGTCAGATCCAGAACGAAAGAGATAAAAGCATGTATGTGCGTATTCAGGAATATTTAAATAAAAAATGATATTTATTACTTTAACCTAATTTACGAAGCTTTATATTGGCGAAATGTATCATTTGTTTGATCAAATCTTTCCTCTTTTCATTCATGCAACATTTTCAATGTATCAAATTCGTTCAAATTCCGCCAAAAGTAAAAATCAATGGTGATAAGTTCTAAGGATTTTGGAAGCAACTTCATGGGACTTCGCCGACCAATCCAAGCATCTCGACACTGCTGAACTTATCATTTACCTATATGAATAACAAAATTTTCTGCAACACATCATCGTTTTTTTAAGTTTCCAATAATTTTTGCCACAGTGTCATATATGTTTGTTAATTCAATGTTTTCTTCTAAATACATTTGCAACCATGCGACTTCTTCCCGAACCAGCTCTCATGATAATTTCCCTTCGTTATTCTTTATTCAAACACATCTTCTATGGTATCTTAAATATAAAAGATACAATACCATGCTAAAAATCATATGTATAAACACTTATTTTAATACGCTGTATATCTTGTTCCTATCAGGGTGGAAAGCCGAAGTAGTATTAATTCAGGTAGAGAAATATAGCTCGCGGTATCGTATTGCTCTGCAAGACAAACTACAGTTGACAACCTCCAACTTTATACATTGGCCGTTGGTTCCATTTTGCAGAACCCACCTCATATCTGTTGATCTTGAAAGACATCTGTCAACAAATATGGTGTCATCAACGTATTACATGCATTGCTATGTCCAGTGTATTCCATAACGCTAGATCGCCATTTTTACTACAAAAAGTATGTCCGCCCTCTTTTATATTTTGTTTTTAATTCTGTCGTGTGTCTAACTAATCTCCTTGTCAGAAACACCTGACGGATGAACGGTTTAGTCAGCGATTATATGACAATACAATTAGTACTTATCCATTACCAGTAACACTTTAAGTTTGACATAAAACTAGTTTTCTTCACTATTTAATATTTAGTTCAGCGTAATATAAGTGCAAGACATGTTGTCAGTTAAAGTCCTATCTACACTTCAATTTAACTCATAGCTGGACGGGAAATGATTAAACCATGACAGAGAATGGAGGCAGAGAACTAGCCTTAAATTTGATCTTGGTTCTCTGCTTCAAATTCCGCACTGTTTATTCACTTGCTTCCAATAAATATGCAAATAATTTAATAACTCAACAATCCAAAAAAAATAGAAAATTTTAATTCGGTTCTCTTCTTCCAAATTCCGCACTGTTTACTGACTTTCTTCCGGTAAAAATTCAACTATTTTAATAAATCGACCGTCTAATAAATATGGAAAATTTGAATCCCCTATATCTGATCAAAATGAGCACCTCCCTCTTATAAATTTTATTGTAAAACAATAATAAGCTAAAAGTAATTGCCACCATTTTTCTAGTAGTTTAGCTCTCAAGGTAAGGATTATTGGTATCTACAAGTTCGACCAAGTCGCAAATGGATCTGGCACAAAGCCGATTTTTAAAGTTAATCTATCGCCACGTCGCACAAAAATTCCCATTGTTTACGTTTCAGACATCGATTAATAAATCCAGCTCACATGTAAAGGTACAACCTCAGAAAAAATCCCCGGAGTTTGGACTAATATTTAATGAATACCAATTTAAACCAAAAGATCAGGATTAGTTTAGCCTCCATCTGTGTCAACTGCTATTTGTATGATGAAGATAAATATACCATTCTCTCTCACATTTTTCCTTTTTTCTTTTTCTTTTCTTTTCTTTTCTTTATTTTTTTTTTTTTTTTTTTGACAGCGTAAATTTACAATGCTTTATTTTGGTACCAATGATTCCATATTTCTTCTGCCCCGAGTGTCTTACTCTATAGAAACAGAATTTTAGGTTTTCGTACCTTGTCTATTTTTATATTAGAACCGAGAATTAATAGTTAATATAATGTATTAATTACATAACAGCTCTCACTACTATTTATCTGGTAGTTGCGTTTTTAAGGTTAAGATTAGTATAGCTTCTAGTTGTATCAACTGTTATTTATATAATAAAGAGTTGTACATGAATACAAAAACACTGTTTTGTTTTTTGCATTTTCATTCCGTTGATAAACAAGCTTTACAGACCTAAAAGAGGAATCAATTGTTACATGATCTGACTCAGATTTGTGTGGTGTTCTAGATCAGACAGAAAAATGTAGCAGGCTGTATCTGAAATCAAGCGCAGTAGATACAAATGACTGAATTCATTATAACAATTACTGAATAATTAAATTCATTCGGAGTTATTCATATATTTTGCAAAGTGCTTCATCCTGTTCATTTTATGGATTTCCATTAAAGGATTCTTATTAGCTATTTCTCATAGTACATGAACATCATTGACTTTATAAGAATGAGAATATTACACATTTTAATGCCTTGAGAACAAAGTTTTGGGTCAATGAATTTTCAAATAAAAAAAAAAACCCATAATTATTTCTCTTTTTCTCAATGCAATAATAATTCTGGTTTCATTCAGTCACTTCGCGCACTAAACCAAACTAAACCAATCAAATCGCCCAAGCCCTCTTTCCTCATTATGGGCACTATAAATCCTAAGTGTCTCCTCTTGATGCTAAGTATAATGGTCTTTTTTCTATTTTCACTAAAACACCATCGTTGTTCCCATGTTCTGTCCTTGGTATTCGCCGTATTCTTCAGTATAACATCATTTATTTTGCTTCAAGTCTCTTCGTAATCTGTGAAAATATGGTCTACAATTCTGACATGTAAGAAGATCGATATTACATTCCAATTCTGTACTTCTTTCTCTCTTTCTAACGAATTGTTTTGTTTAATTTGCATAGCTTTTGAAAAGCAGATTTCGTTATCCTAATTTCGTGCCTTTGGAATTTTACGTAAAGTCATTAAATAAAGACTCTACTTCTGTGCATATCTAGCAAACAAAACATCGAAGAGGAAAAACCATTACGATTAAGATTGATTGACTGATTTGTGTGTTTTATAATGACGAAAGTACGCCGATGTAGGCATTAAGAAAAATTTATTCAACTGAGAATACAAAGTTCGCGTATAGAATCATTTATAGTCTCAGTAAACACAAAAAGCACTGTAAAAGAAAATGTGTATCAAAACAAAGGGAGACAAATATTGTTTAATTATAAAATTTTTAACGTTATATCGAATATTTGCGCATTATTTAATGCCAAAACTTAGTTTTTTCTGGTGTTTTGAAGTAATAAAAATACTGTGTATGTTATTCTGCTTTCACAATTGAAAACATGATAAATGATACTCAGCTCCTGTGAATATAGATGTCTGTTTGGACCTAATTACTAAAGACACTGATATGTTTTTTGTGTTGTAGTCTTGTTGGTCATATCATAGGACACAGTTTGAATTCCTGTAGAATTTTTTTTATTTTAATCATGTAACCCCGAGCAAGACGGTAATGCCACTGATGCGCAGGGGACTACATAAGAGTGAAAAGATTGGAAAAGAGAAAGCCGGAAACCAGATCCTAAACAGGGAACAAGGGATGGGCCTCTTCACCTGTTCAATAGACGTGGGTGGAGTGAACCGGGCGAGAGTTTAGTTTAGTTCTTCTATGCTGGATGTTTGTTTAATTGATTTTGTTTAGCGGCATATCAATCTCTATGGGTTATTTAATGCTGAAAAACAAACACAGTTGAGCGCACTGGTTTTCCTTCAACTACAGAAAAATGTATTTGGTAATTTTGCTATGAATATTGATTTTTGATAATCTTTACGGGAAAGGTATTGTATGTTTTTGTTTTTATTTTACTATAAAAACATATTTTCAAAATGTTTTAGTTTAGGTTGACGGGTTTGTTATTTGACCATAGGTGAGATACTAACAAATGCTACAATACGGATTAGAAATAATATGGGAACAACATAAAGATTTGGTTCTACGCTTTTCAAAAGCTCCAATCACTGCATCAGCGGCCTTGATATTGGATATAGTTTATTGTTATACTCAGAAATATGCAATGAAAAAATGCAAAAGAATGGTAAGAACGTTAAAGAACAACATGCATGTTTTTATATAGTAAAAATTTAGGATATTTATGCACAGAAATGTAGTAAAATTTGGCAAATATACCATCATTTCTTCTTGGATTTAATCGTCAAACTGTTTAATACAAGAATATGAAAGGAGTGTTTACTGAGAAGATGAAAGATCCGGAGAAAATGCTATATGAAAAATCACTTTTCTCATCACGCTATAAAAAATTGCATCGTGTTTTACGGTAGATGACAACATGGCATGCAATAAAATTACTCGTTGATTTTCCTGACCTAGGAAAAGGTTACATTCTTTTTCAAGATATCATATAAAAGAGTTAACTTATTCATCACTATTCTATCTCGCTGATATGCTTATTATCTTCGTTGCATTTTCTTTCAAATGTTCAATTCGTTTATCAGTTGCCATGCTTGTAACACAGTGGACTCGCTAGAGATCATTTGGCATTTTAGGAACATCTCCCAAGTGATATCTGCCAAATCTCGTTTGAAAGTAGACCGTCTCAGGATTTCAGAACATGTCTTTCTCCTCACTCCAAATATTCATCAAGTTCTAATCGCTTGAAGGTAACCAAAACACGCACATGTTTATTTGAATCGTTGACACTCACATAACATATTCGAAAGCAAGAGGGACAGAGGAAAACTGTGCATAAACTATGTAACAATCTCGTGCAAATAGAAAGCAGATCACACGACCTAAATTGGAACTCCTATATATGGTCAATCGCTACACATACAGGTAAAATTATCGGCTCCATTTATCTTTCCAGTAATTACCAGCTCCCTCATGATATACTCTACCCTTATAAGAGCAAGATCAGGCTGAAATTGGCGTAGTTGCTATATTTGGGCGAGAGCTTCCGAGTTCTGTCTTAACGGTCTTGACAGTATACAAAAGCGTCTCTTATTCCTTGTTAAAAAAAATTATTTTTCACACTCCAAACTGACTTTCAGAGGTAGGATGTGGTGAAACTCTCTCTACTCTATCAATATTTCCATGGAAATTTCTTGGACAAAGTATATTCCTAGGTTCAGCTAGTTATTGCCTTCACGGCTCGGTTCTGCTATGTCATTTACATAGTAGGAACGCATCCAACTCCACCTCAACGGCAAAAAGTTAATACTCAAACAGCTTCTTCCTACGAACCACCTCCTTGTGAAACAGACTCTCAAGAGAATGTTTCCCCGATCTCTAAAACCATAACCTATTCAAATCTAGAGTTAACATTGTCTTTCCCTCCTATCTATAAAAACTACTCCTTATTTTAACACACTATATCGAGTGCCCCCCAGATATCGTACAGTGTGAACATAACTATAGAAAAAGAACAAGGTTTAACCGAAATAGAAGAAAAATAAAATTTATTACACAGGACAGGAAATGGTGAAGAGCAATGATCGGTGAGGAGACTCTAAACATAGAAGAACATTTATGCATACTTATCTAGAAAGAAGTGTGCGTATTGTACACGTATATGTTAATTATGAAAAGGAAATATTGCTAAAATTTGATAGGTTGCATGGTGGAAGTGATGGTTATTCATTTACATCGACAGAGGCGTTCGTTGTTCAACTTCATTTAAATGAGAAATGCTAGTAATTTAAGCAAACATGCAAGATGACTGTTATCAGAAAACTAGCGTAACACAGTCTCTCTATCGATGTTTATTTCCATATAACTGTGTTATTTATTCAAACAAAATAACTATAATAAAACTTTTACTCAGTTGAATGTTGGGCCTTAATTAAAAGTATTTCGTGATTCAAAAGTTGGATATCGGAGATAGTAAACAAGGGAGCAACTAGGATTCATTCTGCATATACTTTTATTCTTACTTGTTTTATCGTTATACCCTTGGGACTTCTGACTTGAGAACATTCTCGCAATTTTGAAACAAACCTTTTATTCAATTTATTTCGGCATATTTGTATCATTCGACTCTCTGTAGTAGAGGATATCACGGATTAATTCATTCGTATTAGCTAATCTTTGTAATCTGTTCTTGTAATGCGTCTTGTATTTCTTAGACTGGTCCAGAGTAGATAAATGTGCTTGGTTCGTGCATGCAAATAAGCCACGCTCGTATACATTCGATATTATTCCCTAGGAAAACATTTAAGTGATTTTGCGTTTTAAGAGAACAAGTCAGTAATATAAGAATATGGAGCCGCATAAAAGGATGTGCAGGTCTTTCTGATTTCTTTCACGTAATCATAATTTTAACACACACATATGACTGGCGTGTGTATACACTGCTTATATACAACACGTTAAAATTCCCTTTCTCTTCTTCCATGCGCTTATAGCGACTCCGACTGACACCAAATCGTTGTGTTTCGATCCCAGCCAGAATCAAGTTGGATATGTCACACATATGAGCTGAGATACAACAAAACAAGCATGTATGTGGATAACTAATATATATATATATATATATATATATATATATTATTGACAGTTAAAAAACAAAAATAGAAATATTTGCTGGATTATCGTTGCTAAAACCAAAACTTATAATGTAAAAGGCGATAGATGTAAATTATATAATTTAGAAAAAAAATTCGTTAACTTAAATCAAAATACTAACCATGGTTTACTAAATAAAAATGGATTAAAGACCACATGCTTGCATAGAAAAATACTTACTCAAATACTAAAACCCAGATAAACATACATATCCGTATGGGTTCTTTTTCCTTCTCACTCCCTCGATATATTTATTTATTTACCCTGAAAAAGTTTACTATTAATAATAATTGTGAATTACCCACTTTGAATTCATCTCACAGAATTTTAATCTTATTCAAATTTTCGTATCTTTTAATTTACCTTTTTTCAGGCAATTTTTGTTTAATTATATTAAACTCCTGATAAGAAATATCCACTGCACCACAACGCATCCGCAGTATATATATATATATATATACACTACAGTCCATAATTATTGGGCCACCCAGTTTGTTTAAAAGAAATGATGTCTTTCACAATATTTTTAGTATTTATTGCCAAATGAAAATAGAATGTTTTTTATTATTAATTTGCAAATTTTTAAAAAGCATGAAGCAAAGATGAACTCGCTCGAATCACTCTAAATCTTCATTTTTTCATTATTGTAACTGCAAAATAGGTAATTATTAAATATTTATAAATTCATTTAATGCACATGTTATAGTGCAATATTAACAAAAGAATCATTCTATTTTCATTTACAATTATTCACTTGGCAATAAATACTAAAAATAGTATGAAATACATCATTTTTTTAAAACACTGGGGTGGCCTAATAATTATGGCCGGTAGTATATATATATATATATATATATATATATATATATATATATATATATATATATATATTCTCAAAGAAAAAAATATACCAAAATCGTATCTCTAAATGCTTAAAAAGCAAAATCCACATCTTTATTTACAATATATCACCGATGAAAAAAACGTTTCCTTCATCGTTCATATTCTGTTTGAAACATTTGAGTAACTACTGAATTGCTGCTTGCCTGGGCTGACATTGAGCGCTTTAGCCTCCGTGGATATCGAATAGCTATTTCTAGATGTAGAAAAATGGAAACAAATAAAGATCATGAAACCTGATTATTAAATCTAATGGAATGTTCGATTTTATGTTTTGCGCTCTGGAAATCAATCTTGGCGTGCGATAATTCCTCAAAATGTAAATAGAGACTCTATTTCAAAAAAGTGAGACTAAAGCCACCCACATACATAAAACAGAATCGCTGCATAATCAACAATGCTCAATATCTTTCATTTTAGTGCATTTTTATCAGAATAGTTTCCAATAAAACATAAGAATAAAAATGTTATATCTTCAGATTTTTTTTATACAACAAAAGATATGAGAGAATTCTACGCTGTGGAACGTACGTTGTAATTTAACAGATTACCATTATTTGTTGCATGTTATATACGATTTTAATCTTATAAAATTTAATTTTAACATCGGTCTATAGAGAATTCAGTGCAAAAATAAATTCATTTATCTGTCGAATACATGTCAATATAACCGAAATATTGATGTTTCTATACAAATAATAGTAGAATCTCTTTTACAACTAAAATAAAGTGTATTTATTTTTTTCACACAAACATAACCTGGGTATTTAGAGAGAGCCAGCAAATGTTTATTTGGTCCATTTAAATCCATCGTGTGTATCTAAACAAATTAGGCTAAAAATACTTATCATATTAAAATAATCCTGTAAAACACATGCATTTATATACGAGTTGTGTGTTGTGGCGTGATGGATATCGTCTTGAAATGGTTAATCAGTAGAACCAAGTTTGAATTCCTGGTGATTTTGTTGCATTCACTTGCACGCAAGTTCTGAATCAACCCTTCTCTCTCAAGCTATGGGTTAAACAGCAGAGCAAATTGTGTTCTATAGCCTTGGTTGGCAACCAGTCTACCGCAGAAAGTAACAGCAACCTACTGTCGGAAAATGTCTGCTCACTCAGTCATGTCTTTTGGTACAGACTGACCTGGAATTCTGTTGCGCACGAATACTAAGTTATAACACTCTCACTTATTTCGGTTGATTATAAGAATGCTTTTAAGTGTATGTCTTACTACACCAAAAAAGATTTCATTAAAAAAAATAAACAATATTCTTCAGATTTCAGCCCTTACTAACTTTTCCTCTTCAAACATCAAATTCTATACAAAAGGAAATATATTTGAAAACGTAGATGAAATCGAAGAAAATGCGACTAGGTAAGATATTCAATATCCCAAAAGATTTCTAAGAATTCTTCTAACAATGGAAATGATGACGGATAAATTGGGTGGCTTTAGAACGAGATGAAATGCTGAATTATGTGTTGTAGATTTCATAAAAAATGACAAAACTTGATACTTTTTCATCAAATCCTCGCGTTTATGATAGATAATCATACAAGTGACATCGAAACCACAAATAAAAATCAATTTGCTTCCACTCCAGCGTAATGTTTATCGATATCCCATATTATTATATTTGGTTATAATTAGATGAATTACTTTTATATGCATAAAATATTCAATGCTGGTTGGTCTAACTTCAGTCTACCATGTTAGATTTTTAATATCCTGTCACTCAAAATAAAGCGACAATGTCACAAAGACCCAATGTATTACTGGGAATTAAAACAAAGAGAAGGCATGAGTGAGAAAATGTGACAATTTCAGGAAGACAGAAGATAACGATTGCTGCTGTATTAATATTTTTTAAGGATTAAAAGGGGCAAGAAATAAAGACGACACCTCGTTTTTAATCTAGTTTTAAGCTTAAATTCATGCAGTCGAGGTACCAAAACGAAAAGCATCTTACAACAATTTTCATTAAAATGTTCATAAGGAAGACAGAGGGAAGCGATCTAACGGCGGCGAGTGAAGTCGAGAGGCTAAGTCAGGACTAATAATGTTGCAGAACCTCCTTTGAATATTTTACTCAGGCATGTTTACAAATATATTTTCGACCGTTTTTAACTGAAAAAAAAAAAGATGAATCCACACATGTGAATTGAACCAGCGGACCTGTTTTCTGTCTAGAAATAGAATTTGATGTCTGTCAAAATTTTCCTATCACACACACACACACACACACACACACACACACACACACACACACACACACACACATTCTCTTCCTCCCCCTCTCTCTCTCACACTCTCTCTTTCTTTCGCTCGCTCTCTCTCTCTCTCTCTCTCTCTCTCTCTCTCTCTCTCTCTGGTGTGGTGTATTTTTTAGGAACCTTGTCTCACTAGATTAATTATGGCTGACTACTGAGTTAGATTATCACTAAGGGTTGTACACTTTCGCTCGTTTCCCACATCTAATCTACATTTAGAAAATCATTGGGTATACTGTGGTGTAATGCTTAGCAAGCCTGTCTCGCTATAAGTGAGTAGTGTGTTCGATTCTCATGGGGTGCCATATACTTTTGGTTTTGTGCCACATTTAAGCTACGGTTAGAAAATCCCCACAAACTCCCACACGCACATAATTGTTCAATAATATAAAAAATAATATAAAAAGTAATCTTTGTATAAGAATTGGACAGTTTTCATGCTATCTTCAAGATATCTTTTTTTTCTATTTTAGTCAGCTTGTTTCAAAATTCATCTCACCTATATTGTCTGGTATTGAATATTGTTAATGTTTCTGCATTTGATGCGTTCTGTTTGTCTTGCTGTGTTGACGTTACTGTTGTTGTTACGGCTGCTGCCGACAATCTTCGTCTCTACTTGTAAGATTGGGACTGAAGTCACGTGTTCATTTTATGGCGTTTGCTAAGGTAAAGTAGGCTGTTCAGTGATGGATTGGAAGTCAGTTGGGAACAGACAGATGCTAAACATTGAACTAGTGCCATTTTCTCTCTTTTTAAAATCTTTTTAAAATCGTCAAGATTTTGTTTTCGAGTTTTCTTTTATTTTCTTGCAACTGCATTTCCTTCCGTTGCGTTCCTATTTTTTTCCATTAGTTTTGGATGTTATTGATTTTTTTCATTTGTTGTCACTGATATGTTTATTTTTTGTTTTATATAAACTTTTCCCCAGCGTTTCCTTTCTCTGTCTTTATTTCTTTTAATGTTCGTTTATCATTGTTATTATTTTATTTATTCCTTATAGTCTGGTTCATTTTTTGTCTTTCATTTTGATAGTGTCCTTCTTGTTATCATTTTAATTTTGCTGCTTTTGATTTTATTTTAAATCTTCATCAGATTTTATCAGCCACCTCCATTTTTTAGCTTTGATTTTAATTAGTTTTACTATTTAATATTACTGCATTGTTTTCTTTTCTTTCCTTTTTTTTTGAAATCTGTTTTTTCTGTATTGTAGCTATTTTATTATATTTTTTACATTCGGACTAATATTTATCCAAACGTTTTGGCCGTTTCTTCAGATGTCTCTTGACATTTCCTTCATTCTAAGATGTAGATTTTTCTCATTTCGCTGTCTGTGTTTAGAGATATACATCACTTTATTCTTTTTTTATACTGCTCAGTCATTGCTTACGCTGTTTTGACTGAAGCTGTCTTATCTGACCCAGAGATAGAAATCAGCATAATTATGCCACTAAATACGCAAAACAACACTTTAACCAAGTAGGCTATTGTTCCTTTGGGGGAATCGCAAAAGTATCATTTCGAGACTTAAAAATAATGTAATTCTTCCCTGTCAGCTGCGAAAGAATACAAGATATCTCTAGACTTGAACAGTGGAAAAAGAACAAGAGACTTGTTTGTGGTTTGAACCAAAATATAAAAAATAAATTTAACAGGAGATTAGTCAGTCACTGAAATGCATTGTCTAATAGAATTTAGACAAGAAAAAATATAAGTTATTTAATAAATGCGTCGCTTCCTGCGCATAAAATAGTCTTAGCCTTTAAATTTACTTGTGATTATGTGTAACACCCCAATGGACGGTCCGAACTATTTATCCGGCGGCCGTTCTCCACGCTGTGATGTTTGCCGGAGTTTGTTGAAAAAGTCGGAGCCTCAAGCTGGGGGTACAAGATTAAACTATAAGAAACGAACTTCCACAACTTGGATGAGTTGAAACGATGATTTATTTCGTTTAGAGTTAGCCTTTTCGGTTGGGGCAGGCGAATGTGACACACAGCTCTAATTAATGGAAACAAGACGAACGGATGTTATACTTCAAGCACACGTCCGGCGGAACTAAACTCAACTCAACTCAACTGACTCGGAAAAATCACCTGTATTAATTTAAACTTAATCCGGAAATCCGGAAATGCTTTAGACCACCGGGTGATAAGCATTGGCGACTGAAAGTCCGAAATTTCAGGGTACTTAAATTTTCCTTCTTTTGATGTGTAAACATCCTGCAGACACCCAGTCTGCACTTAGCCTTGGTATTTTTTCCAGGATTTTTTTATCTTTTTGATCTTAATAAACTTCCGCCGGAAAATTCTTAATGTGTGGTCAAGATACAGTAAAAGACAGTTTTTGACCTGGTCATTCAAAAACATATTTCCTGAAGTTTATCTCTTATCACATCAAATCACTTAGTCAAATATTTACCGGAAGACTGGTAGGATTTAACAGTAATCTGATACCTTTTCCTCTTCCACAAATTTCCTTATAAGAGAAAAAGCTTTTATTTTTTTCTCCTCTTTTTCACTTTTGTTAAACATGTTTTTAAACTATTTTCTATTCTTAACGATTTTCTATTTTAATCTATAATAATAAAATACATATTTTACAAAGCACCTTAATATACGCCTAGTTATCGTGTCACATATGTATATATTAATACTGTGGCGCCTACGTGTGTCACGCTTTAAAATAAGATATGAACGCGCAGAGAGATACAAAAGATTAAACATAGGACCGCCGGGCGATGTACACACAAACACTCGAGATAAATTAAAAAAAAACTTTGAACAGGAAATTTAAAACGAAAATACAGTGAATGCAAAATATATTTTTAAAAGAAAGTGTATTATTGTACGTATAGCATTTTTATGATTTAAATAATAACATTTCATCCGTTTATTTTTATGTATTTAATCAATTCTCGCTGTGAACAACATATCAAGTCGTATTCATTATATTATAATAAGCCAATACCTAGAATAAAGAGAGGCAGCAAGAGAATGGCAGAGAAGAAGACGAGAATTATGATGAACAGAAGAGAGACAAGTACTCTGTAAACATAATAGAGAAATGATGCAAGGAAGGAGGAATGAGATGAACGTTGAAAGAGAATTTTTTATTTATGATTGTTATTACAATATTTTGTTAAAGTTCCTAAGTTCAAATAATTAATGATGAATTGAATACTCAATCATTAACTGAATAATTAAGAGTCATCAGAATATTAAAATAAGAAATCAGTGAATTTTTTACATGTTAAAACTACTATACATAAAAATCAAGTATTACATTAAATCGTATTTATTGTTTTCAATAAGAGTTTTTGCTATAAACTCTATATGACATCGCTACTAAAATATATCCATCAAATTGGCTACAGTTCATCTACTAAATTGAAAATTTGTAAAACACTCAGATAAAAACTTATTTAACCTGACAAGTTCACAAAAAGACGACTAAACTAGAGATCACTCTGTAAGGAAATAATTCTATTATCACAGAATATAAGAAATATATATTACAGTGCATTAAGAAGAGTCTTAAAATATAAGGGTCACTAAGACTTAGTATCCATCGTGTGAAGAGAGCTGCAGGAGAGTAGAGTGAAATGGGATACACGGGACGCTGGAAAAGGATAATTGAAAGATGGGAGTCAAGGGAATAAGAGATGGAAATTGACGTTGGATTTAAACTCTTGGAGATTGTAGCTATCAAGGAAGCAAGTATACTGTAGAAACAAAGCTGTTGGAGTAGAAGTGGTGGCTGCATTTAGTTGTTTTGACTGTAAAAATGTCTGAACTTGTTTCAAATCAAGTCGCTTGATTAAATTCTAAATTAAATTGTAGAGGGGGCACCTGAGAGCTAAACTCGTTGTAGTAAAAGCCATGAAAATATTTGTAGAAGAAACAGAAGGGAGCCACATCTCGTCGGTGATAAAGTGGCTAAAGTCGAGAAGTCAGGCCGAGATCGATTGTATTGCAGATTCCCCTTTGGATTCTGTCAAAAACTCCGAGATGAATGGTAGAAGCCCCCGACCAGATATGACAACAGTATTCAATGCATGGACGGATGGTTGATTAGTATATGTGTAAGATGGACTTAGATGAGAAAAACTTTCTGGCCCGACACAATGACCCAATATTTCTATCAGTGGATTTAGCTATTGATTCAATGTAGTCGTTCCACTTGAGGTCGGCTGAGAATATTAGGCCAAGGTGACTTTCGGGGAGACTAGCTTGATACATGCTGATAGAGGGAAGATAAGATTGGCCATAGTGATTAACGGATAGCAGCGCTGTTTTGGAAGCCTTAAAGTTTACAATCCATTTCTTATCCCAGTCCACCACAGGATGGAGGTCCTTCCCAAAATCACCAGCGAAGTCATGTTAGTCCTTCTTAGCAGATTTCTTATTGAGGCTGGAGTAAATTCTGACGTCTTCAGCGTTGATAAAGATAGCAACAAAACGTCGAACCTAGAATAGATCCCTAGGGGCGCCAGCGTTAGTGTGAAAGGATCTGGAGACATGCCCGTTCAAGACGACTTCATTATGCGATTTGATAGGAACGACTGGGTCAAATCCAGCAAGTGTCAAGTTATACAATATACCAGTAGCTTGTGCAGAAGGCCAGCATAACAGATCCTATAAAACGTTTTGGAGATATCTAGGGCAAAAATTCGAGCTACACTGTTCATAAGAACGAGGGTATGGTATGTATATATATATATATATATATATATATATATATATATATATATATATATATTATAAATTATGTTTTAGAACATGTACATAATTTCTTCTATATATGTCCTTTTCTCTATAATCATATGGCTTTTCAGTGTTTGGACTCAAACACTTCATCGGGAGAAATAAAGGTTTGGAATCATTCTTTGTTTATATTTGGTTCGTTGTTGTCGTGGGGGTTGGTTGGGGTTATTGTTAATTAAGTGAATGTGTCTCTCGTTTTGACCGTTAGACTTTTGAAGAATCTGGTGTGTAAGTGTGAAATTGTTGATTAATGGTATTATCTGTTGGAATGTATGTTTGATCGGTCGCGTGTATCTTTTGGTTAGAATTTCTAAGAGGGGGCATGTTGATTGGGCATTTTTATGGGTGGCTATGTTTTAATTGATTGATGTCTGCTGTTAGTGGTCCTAATTCATGTATTTACTTTGATCCTGTGTCTAGGTTTTCACTTTGGACTATACATCATATACCGAGCACTGTTTTAAATTAATGTTTTGGACGGAAAAAAATGTTTCTTTTTTCTCTCCTCATTCTATCTATACTCACTCGGATATATATATATATATATAGATAGATAGATAGATAGATAGATAGATAGATAGATAGATAGATAGATAGATAAAAATTAAAATAGATTTTCAAAATTCAAAAATGTTGAATGAATATTTCAACAGGAAATCCCTAAGAGAGATTTCATGTCTCCTCAGCAACAGTCTAAGTCAAAATGAAGAAAATAAGATTAAAAAGAGAAATAAATAACGGTTAGGATTTGAGAAATATACGTCACAAAAAAAATTTTGAAAATCAGTCTACTTTTGGTTTTTATTTTTTGATAGAGTTGTAAGTGAAAGATGGGAAAATTTGGCATGTCTAGCTAAATAAACGAAAAAGGGTTAAGTAGAGGGAGGTCGTTAAATTAAGAATTGGGCTAAACAAAACAGAACGGAAAGGGAAGGGGATATAAAAAATATGTATAGAGAAAAAATATTCCGCCCGTTCCCTTGCTGTTCCTCCTGTATAAATTTTTAATATTAAAACTTTTAAAATTTTTAATATTAATTAGGATCAGGTTCTTGGAATTTACCTTCCTACTTATCCATTTCGGATTAATAATATATATATATATATATATATATATATATATATATATATAGAGAGAGAGAGAGAGAGAGAGAGAGAGATTAGCTTGTTATTTAACTGAACAGTAATATGCTAATCTCGAAGGGTCCTGAAGGCATTATTGGGATTATTTAATCTTCATGAATTTTGCTTCAAGAAACCAAATACATGACGAGTGAAGGCATTAATACAATGCTTTCTCGTAACTTCAACATCGGCATAACTCTACCCAGCTAATTGACCCACTTCTGTATATTAATTTTATTAATACTCTCTCTGTATTTTGATATCGAGCACTTTATGACGAAAACGTTGCTTGCCAAAAAGTAAGGTCCTGAAAAACAACGATTTATGCATCATCCCGATCTAACTCTTTTTCTATTTCTCTATCTCTGTCTCTCTCTCTCTATATATATATTTATGATGGATTCTCATATCGCAAACGATAAATGATGATCAGCAGTAGATGAGGCCCTTCGTTTTACACGCATGCTTGCTTGCCTTGTCTAACTCTGAAGAACATCTAGTAAAGAAGAAGACCTTTCTTTTATGCTTTCTTGAATGCGATATTTGCCTAGCCTTGCTGTGGGTAACAATGCCACACTGACAGATAAATTTTTTTGAGGCAGAATTTTGATGGCACTTGGCTTAAGATCTTAACGAAGATGATCCCGGTGCTTCAGTCTACTCTCTTCAAAAGCCTTCAAATTAATGAGACATGTCTTACGCCACTACTATTGGTTTGATTCTTGAACTTTCCAGGTTTACAGATGAAAGTCGAGACGTTTCAATTGTCTTTCCATTTGTCTTTCTAGCGAGATTGTGGACGCCTCAATGAACGCTTAGAGTTTAGTAGTTGTCTTTCATCCATTGCTCATCCATTCTCACAACATTTTTTCAAGAAGGGTTTCAATGCTTGCGATATTGTTACTTTTCTTCTTCATATATTGCAATTTACATGTCATATCAGGATATATGTAACTTAATACGTTTCGAATTCGAGATCATTTTAAAATATATAGATTTACAAACATCAAGAAACACTGCAGACTTTGAAACTTGGAAACTGTAGAAATGCCTGACATTTTTCAAACATTATGGCATTCATAAAAATCCTTTTTATAGCATTTAAAGGGTATTATTTTGTTCATATTAATACTGTGCTATCTTTCTTTGATAAAAGAATCTTTATGTATTTAGACAACAATCGGATGCTGGCATGAAAAAGCTTACAGCCACATCACGTTGAAACATCAGTTCCTATAGAAGCAACATAGTTAAGCATTGTCTAGCCTGGCCAGTAACTAGATTGGTAAGCGCTTGACAATGCCTGGTGTGGTCAGTCTAGATTTGCACGGCGGATAGTGTAATCCTTACACGCTTAGAATTTTAAGAAGAAAGTCGAGTTCCAATTCCACTAGTATTCGTTATATTAACTTCAAAATAAAAAAGCAATGTGAGTGATAATATTGTATATCATTTTTAGGATTATAAAATATTCCTAGCATGAAAACAGAATAGATTACACATGGGAATTGTTCATTCAAAATTTATAAATGTGAAACCTGAAATATAAATATACAGTTATACCTGTGATACTTACATAAACTTTAACTCAACAATGAGCATTCACAAGCCTTATTGAAAAGCTTCTATACGCACAAAGAAGTAGGATTTAATCAACACTAGTTGACAACAAAATATATAGCTGCCAACATTTCTATGTTTTGTCTTCTAGAGCCACTGATAAACTCGTGACCTAGCAAAATATTATCAATACGCTTCTCTACTTCGTTACCCCGAACTGACAAGGCACACACTAGCTTATTATTCATCACTGTCACGTCTTGTCACACGTACAAAAATCGTCATCCGACACTGTGGCTTTTACCTACAAACAACTGACACCACGAAATAAAAACAGCCAGACCGAGAATATGAACAATATGATAGGATTTAAAAAGGAAGAAAAACTATTACGTATTCTATATCAGGAAATGCCTGTTTGTAATAACAAATTGCGCCTCAGACAATGTCTTCGTAAAGTTATTTGCTTAGAATAAACATACATACCCCCCGACACATACATACACAAACACACAAACACGTAAATACCCCGGGGAAAGAAATGCTTTCATCTCTTCTCTCCCAGCTATGGAATAATTAGTAGAACTTTTATCTCCAAAATATTCTTTGTAAAAATATTTTCTGCATTTAAATAACCTTCAAAATGCAAATAAGACGTTAAAAAAAACTAATAAATAAATCTAAATCTTATCTTCATAATCTTTGCTTGCTAGCACTTCCTATTTTATTCGTATCCGACTTCATTCTGCATCATTAGAGTTTTGAATTTGATACTGTGCTGAAGTCTTTAAGAAACCATTTCAATACCATTAACGATAATACATGCTCTTCCATAGATAATGAAGAAAATGAATACGTGGCTATATATAGCCTATGGAATGAGGTAAGATTCTTTTAAAAATATATTATTTAAATTATTTCTGCTTCAGTAGTACTTTTTTGCCATCACTCTATCAGATGAATTAATTCATCATTCATAACAATTGGCTTATTTAGAAAGAACAATCACATCATGATTCAACCTTTCTCTGCTCACTGAACTCGTGATAGGTTTATAATATAATGCAATTCAGTATCTACCTGATTCAAGTGCCTTTATAATACTTTGCTATAATCATTTCATTCCAAGCAAGGCAAGAAATTCACTAGGCTTTAAGTGATTACTCAGAACTGTTGCTCTCATTTTTATTGTCACATTCACAAAGTTTCCGCAGCGGTACCGTCCGTTTTTCTTGATTTTCGAAGCGAACCCAGAATAGTACATATGTATTTTGACGTTGCTGAAGATTAGTTCCCTGATGTTTGTGTAAAAGTTTTTATTTCATTCGAAGGCGGTAGAATTTATTCCTACTTGAGTCCATTTTTTGTTTGTTTTAGACAGGGTAACATCGCAACGAGACTGAAAAATACATTATATAAGTTAAAATGACAATTTGTAGCAGAAACTAATAAAAAGAATATCAGCCTTGAATTGCCTGTAAGTGCCAATTGCATGGAAAAAGCTAGTGTCAGCTGGAGAATTGCTCACAAATACATCATGAGTTTTATAGCGTAAATTCAAACTGGTCTTAATAGTAACGGCTTGTTTGATGATGAAATCGTTGAAATTATGTAATTGTCGCATTATAACGTTACCACGTTTACAGCCACGTGAGTATACAAAACTTCACCTGATTGAGCGTGTATCGTCTGCCTTTCAGGGATACAGCAGACGCTGCGTTGGGCTCTTGCTTAACTTTTTAATTTAAAAAATATTTTCGGTACATTTTCAAATTGCTATGCCTGTTTATAAAACGAGCAAAAGCGTTTTCCTCCAAATTGCGACAAGTAGTTTTGGGCCCATCATTAGATTATTTAAGGAGAATCTTGGAGTTAATTTACGAAAACGCCATACAGCTGCTAGGTCGCCCCGATCCAGAATGAAAAACAACGCAGAAGAAATTTGACAATCACAAGACTAGAGTTGAAAGGAACATCAAAGTCGCATCACATCAAAAAAGTCTTCGGCTGGCGTCCTTGTCTTATTCTTTGCCGTTACCACGAACATTGATTAAAGAATTGTACAAATTCTTTGAAAACAATAGTTTTCAAAGTATTTTCTCTTTTCTGCAGCATATTTTTATGTAATTACTTATAATTTCCTGCCAGCAAAAGCATCGACGATTCCACAAAAAGTTCCGTCTATCCAATTTCATTTACAAGGTTTGCGTCAATCTGCTATGTATTTTCAGACACTTTCCAAGAATCTCCGCCTGGATATATATATATATATATATATATATATATATATATATTGCAAAATTCTCGATAGCTGTTTTTGAGCCATTTTGCTCGACTTGTTAAGAATTGTTTCCCACATGTTTTAGTGAATGCCAGCAAGGTTTGCTTTAATGCGTGAGACAAAGTAGAGCCAGGGCCAGGTCTTTCATTCTGACGCTTTGTTTTTCTACGTTAATAAAGGGAATGTCTTTGAGTTTGTCTTGTAACGAAAGAGTAAACATTCAACTGACCTGCTTGTTAGAAGCTAGTCAAAGAGCTGTTGTTTTAGAAATTTGCTATCGCCGATACGAGGAAGATACCTCTCCTATCTGGATTGGATATTCATTAGGATGGCCTCAACACCCATCATGTTGCATAATTCGATCGCAGTTTTTTTTCTTGATCGTATGCATGTGAAAGTTATCATTTTGTATATATGTATATATACATACCCATCATGTTGCATTTAGTCAGAAATCGTTCTAATTCAATCACAGTATATTTTGTTGTTGTTGTAGAACGTATGCCTGTGAAAATTATCACTTTTGTATAAATATATAAATATATACATTTTTTTCTTTTAATAATCGTGTCACCCTTTGCAAGGCTTTTTCTTGCAACTGTTGTGCAGGGGGTTACATATGATGAATATTATGAGGAGTGAGAGGTTGCAGGGTGTGTCAGGAAAGAGTACGAGAGAGAAGAGATTACTGATGAGCGTGGGGTGGACGAGGAGGAATGTTATGAGGTGTGAGAGGTTGCAGGAGTTGTCAGGAAGAGTGTAGGAGAGGGTGGAGAGTTCTGATGAGGGTGGGGTTGATGAAGAAAAGGCATGAGAAAAAGAATGTAAGTTAGTGAAACAGGAGATGACTGTTGACTTTACATTTACATTATTGGAGATTGTAACTGTCGGGAAAGCAAGTATGCGGAAGAAAATTATTTACAATAATAATAACCGAATGAGTGACACTAGGATATGTGTTTTAATGTAATGGATATCAGGTCTGAACGAGAAATCGGAAAGCCGCGTTCAAATTCTAGTTGAATTCGCTACTTTCACTTCCAGTAAATACCCTTGGAAAAGGTATGAATCCATCTCTTCTTCCTCTAGCTATGTGTTGAATATATGGAAACTTTGGGTTCTGTAGCCTTGGTTTGTAACTAAGTAATTAATTAACTGCAGAAAAATATGGAAACCTGCTGCAGAAAAACCTTAGCCATTCATGAATCTTTTAAGACATGATCGGCCAAGTGTGTATCATATTTGGCAGATTTATTGATTGAGTGGTATTATGAGCCCCGTCCATGTTATTTAAAGTATCTTCTGTAGAATGATATTTCTTTCTCTTTTATTCTTCTCGTCATCAGTGAGGAAACTGGCCATCGTTCAATGCTATATACTAGCTCATACATTACATAGTATTTAATAACATTACATAGTATTTAATAACATTACATAGTATTTAATCTCTGTATACCTTGTTGCTAATAACTCTTTCTTGTATATTCTTAAATTATTTTCCTTGAACTCATCTTTTGCAATTACAATTTACAGATCTCTGTGTCACATTTTGTATCCTTTATTAAAGAATTTCCGAAATATTTAAACTCCCGTTGATAAATCCCATTTCCTGTATTTTGTTTTTGCAGGACAATTGCCTCCACGTGTTTTTTCTCGTTCGAACTGGGATCCGCGAAATCATTGTACAGTCACAAGCAAAGTTTAAATAAATGCCACTACGGGAAAGGAAAAACGGGAATTCTGTTTCAATTATCATTCGTTATTTCTTTACGAATTTAGATAGAATCGTATGGGAGTAGTTAGTTGAATCTTCGTGGAAGTCTGGTACATATGTCACAGCAGAATAACGGATAAACCCCTCCCTTTAACCAGCGAGAATGACTCTCTCTCTCTCTCTCTCTCTCTCTCTCTCTCTCTCTCTCTCTCTCTCTCTTATAATCTCGCTTCTCATCTCTATACTACGACGCACAGCTTGCATTTCTCTTAACCTGTGCCTCGGAACCAATCTCAATCTTTAAATTCTGTGAACGGAACTTTCTAACGTCCCCCAAAGTGGCTCTTGACCCCGAAAGTTTTCATTTATTTATACTATTATTTATACTATTTTCGTCTCGATCTAACTAACAGTTATATTTAATACGCCAGTGTATCCAGGGAAAACTGTTCACTCAAAACACGTAACACAACTTTCTTTTTTTAATTAATCCTTATACTGTTTATTCCCGTAGTTAGCAATGTATTTTTTTAGGGATTATACTTGTTGTGAATCGACAAGAACTTAAATATTAACTGTGCAATTTATTATCCTTGTGACATTTTAACATGTAAAAACATCATTAATTTTGCAAAATGGCTATTTTTCTATAAATCAATAACTTCCGACACTCATGTAAATTGCCAATGCAGGCTTCTGCATAAGATATTTCGAAGTACACGACGAACATAAATATCCATCTAATCATAGCATTGATGAATGTTTATCGATAAACCTTTGCAGATGTTTGGCATATTGTACTTTTAGCAATGCATATAAAATCTGCTGTGACAAAATTAATTTCATGTTTTTATGTGAAAATTAACCTTTTAACTGCGTTATCTGGAGTTTTATTGGCGTTTAGAGGATTTTATCAGCTGATTATTTAAAGACATTCCAACAATACGGACATCATTCATTCATGGTTCGAGTCTAAATGACTAATTGGCAACTCTAGATAAATGAGGTTATATCATTGCCTGAAGATTTTGCCTCCAAATAAAGATGCAAGATGAAATCAACATTATTGCTTTATCCACGTACCTACTTTTTTGAAAAGAAAACATATTAAAAATGGTCACAATTTGTTACAGAGAATGCACAAATCTCATATGCATAAAATACTTCAAGGATTATTAAGCTGTAAAAAAATATAAATTTTCACAACATAATATTATGTTTCTTTTTTCTTTTTAATCTAAAAGTGTTTAAATATAATTTGCATAATACAAAGTGTTAGAATACAATTTGTTCGTCGTTTCATCAATATGATCCCGTAACTCAATTAGGCCCGTAGAGAAATTATATTTAACTCAGCCCTTACAACAGCAGTGTGGCTAGGGAAAGATAGCCTAACACAGCCCAAAAGTCTTCAGACTCGTTGGAATTCAGTCTTGCTTCTGCAAGAGCGAATTTTACACTACTTCTAAGGATATAACGGGAATTGTATCTTTTGCAAGAACATTAGGTTTAAGTGAAAGAAACAAAATCAACCTGAAAACAAACTCGACATGCCAAATTCACTTTGATCACTAATAACTGTTACGTCTCCATGTTGCAACTCATTAAAAACTGTTCTTTTAAATTTTGTTTTAGTTTTTATCTGTTTCTCGTGCTAGTTCTTGTAAGCCATTCTCGACGTTTAAGGGTTAAATGTTCTGAGTTAAATAAATAAATAAATAAATAATCCATAAATAGAGTGATATGGAATTTTAATTGACCAATAAAGGTATGAACATTCAAAGAAATCGCATGAATTAGTCAGGTTTATCTTTTGCTACAAATTCATATCAATATCTCTTATCCACTTAACTACAGTCTTTTCTACATCACCTCGTATATCTTGTTCTTCTTTTCTCTCTACCTTCGCAACTCTCTTCACACCTGTTCACATCATTCTCTTGCCATTTCTCTGACACCCACTGTAACTGGTTTGTTATTCTCTTCACTCTCCTCCTCTCTAAACTTTTACTCTAATGTAGCCCTCTGCGCATCAGTGGCGGTAAAGCCTTACTTACAGGGAAACGATTAATATATATATATATATCTATATATAAGTAACCATAAATATACTTCTATTTATGAATCCCCGATGTCAAATATACATCAACATATGATCTTTAAATCGTTGGTGCAAATCTTCTCAAACTGAGGTACGCTTTTCCTCAATGGTACGCAAGAGAAATTCAGGCGGTAGGCACTCACGGGTTTCCTGTTATCAGCGTTATAATGAGTAGAATGTAAAGAACTGTATTCCTGATTTCACACCAGAAAGAGACAATTTACTTTCCAAATTCATCCATTGATTGATTGATACTCGAATCTCAATTACATTAACCTAATTGTTTTTGACGTCAGTCAGTTAAGTGCCGTACGCTTGGGCGATCATGCCTCGAATAAGACATGACTGACTAGGCAGAGAATATTCCCTCTGTAGGTTGTCATTACTTTCTGCAGTAGACTGGTTGCCAGCCAAGACTACAGAACCCAATCTGTCCTGTTATTTAACCCATAACTAGAGGGAATAGACAGATTAATACCTTTCCCAAGGTTATTTCCCAAGGGTATTTGAGCGTAAGTAAATGCAGGGAATTCAACTGGAATTCGAACTAGGCCTTCCGAATTTTCGTTCCGTGCCGATATCCACTGGATCACAACGCATATCTGCAAAATTTGACAGATTAAAAATTTTAAAATAATTTCCTAGCCAAATATCTTTTCAAATTTTGCCGTTACAATTGTCTAATTATTTTAAAAGAAATATTATTTTCACGTCTCTATAAGATATGTGAAATAATTTTTTACTGTTTCCATTAATTTACCGTTATGAAGAGAAATGCGTATGATCAAAAGCAAATTGCCTGCAGGACAGGGGGTTAAAAATTGTGTATATGTGTGTCATTCTGAAACGGTTCTCTTCTAAGTTATTATAGCAGACACAATGCATTAAATAAAATTATAAGCATATACTATATGTTTTATACAGGTATCTATATATTTTACTATATTCTCTTTAATGTGTGTGCCAAGACAGTCGAGAAGGGTGCAAAGATACTCGAGAAAAAAGAACACCTTTTATAATACAAAAGACGCCAACCTGAGACACGCGTGCCACGCGTAACACCAAGCAATGTTCAATGGCACGCAGCTTCAAATGACATCATGTAGTCCAAGCCAATATTTGATACAACGCAAAGAAAATAAATAGCATTTTAAAATCTCTCTACTCGCTAGACTCACTACTTGTTTATCATTTTAAGAGCACCGCTAATAAGGATACCAACTAAAAGACAAGGAAACCGTTCTACGAATTTGTCTTTTACTCAAATAGTCGTAGAAGGTAAAACAAACAGGGAGTCCAACTAGTAAGCAGACTTGAAACGGATAAATATCTTTTTTGAATTGTAGTAGAAATTAGTTCGGACACCATTTGCGGCTGCCTGCCATTGGAAATTGCTTGGTGTGCTACGTGTGGCGCGTGTGTCGTAGGTTGCCGACCCCTGTATTCTACAACTGCGTTTTTGAAGAACTGTTTAGAGCCTAACAGTTCTCTTTGTTTGAAGAAAATATCTTTTATTCTTCTATCGGCTTTTGGTTTAACTTGTTCCTGTGAGCAAATTTTTTCTCACATGAAAGGAGTGTCGAGTCCACAATGAAATCGCATAACACCTAAACATTATGCAAAAAAAGTAACAAATTATGTTGCTGGTATTGCGCAATTGGCTCAAACGATGCAAGGGCAAAGGCTTCCATTTGAAAAAAAAAACTTTTAAAATAACTTTTAAAAATTATGTTTCTATTAGTGTGGTTTACATATTATTGTTTTATATTATTATATAAAATATATTGGAGAACAAGTATATTAACTTTTACTTGTGTTAAAATATGTATACTGTTGGCACACTAAAAACCTTAAGCCAGCACACAGCAAAAGGTTATAGAACACCTTGTCTAATAGATCAGAAGCTACACCCAGCAATGATGAATGCTTTGCATTAATAATGATTCATAGGATTAGTTTGATAACTTCTCTATAAACAAGGAACCTTAGGCGTGTACCAAATTTATATTTGTCTGACAGTAGGTCAAAACATGTTGTATCGAACTTATTAGATCAAGCTTTTGGCCTATGACGTTAGCTCAACCAACCAATATATTACTTTAATCGGTTTAATCAGCATTTGAGAATCGTAGCGTATTGTGCCATAAAATGTGTTTAGTTGGTTTAATTCGATGACATATTCACTAGGATTATTTTATGTCCAAATTAATCGATTTCATTGCAGTGGAATATTGATATTTACTTAGATATATTATACATGTGAACCTGTAAAGATTTACATGTTTGGCGAGAGGTAAAAATTTACGGTTTTTATTTAACATTACCTGATTTGTTGAAAGATATATTTTGGTTGTTTATAGTTGTTTTAATAAACATTTAGCTTGTTCGGGATAGGTAAACCTGTTTTTAATACTTGCTTCTGAAAACCCTTTTCCGGGTAGAAAGGTAAATATTGGTAATATATGCCTGAGTATATAAACATTCAGGTGGTAAGTGACAACATTGACTAAACTAGATCTAACCCTCTCTAAATATACATTTGGAACAGGTAGATGTTTATAAGACCAACGTGATTAGTACTTATTTTATTCTACTGATTTATAAATCTACCACCCGCCTGTGCATTGAATACTGCAGCCATATCAGGTCGGGTGCCCCTGCTAACCATCTGAAGGTCCTTGACAAAATACAACAGAAAATCTGTAATGTTACCGATCTCGACTTGGCATATTAGATGCAGTCACTTTCTCACGGGGCAATGTAGCTTTCCTGTGTCTCTTCAAATATTTTCACGGCTTCTGTTCCAATTAACTTATTTCTCTGGTGCCCACTATGTATGAGTTTACTCGAGCCACAAGATTAGCAATTTAGTCCCACTCTTTTACTGTGAAACCATTAAAAAATAAACGCAAATTCTACTCCAAAAGCTTCTTTTCTCGCAATTCATGCCAGTGAAATTCCCTTCTGTTCCCTGACAGCTACAATCTCTAAGAATTTAAATGTAAAGTCAATAGCGATCTCCTATATCACTAACTTGCATCCTCTTTCTCATGCTACTTTCTCAGTCCACTTTACTCTCATCAGTATTCTCATTCCTCTTTTACCTACTTCCTGACACCCCTTATAACCTGTCACTCTTTCTCATGACATTCCTCCTATGTAACCACCTGCGCACCAAAACCAGTAAACTGCCTTGTTTGGGGCAATATAATTATAAAAATATCAAGAATCCGTTTGTATAAGGAAAGTGTTAATCGATGATGTAAAATAAGGAAAACCTCTAGTTCTCTAAGCCTAACGTTATGCTGGATAATTTCAAAGATAAACATTCGACTTTTGTTACGAAAAATTGAAAAATTGAATACAGTTGGTAATCAATCTAGTCACGGCAGGTGCCCAGGACATATGTGAATCGAAGAACGAGCTCTTGAAGGAACCCATATTAATTTCATAATGCATATTTGCAATTTTGTAGCAAGATGGTTCCTCTTCATTTTAGAACAGAATAAACAACAAATCGTGTCCATTTTGAGTTGATTCAATCGTCGTTTAGAAAATTATTTAGGCTTCAAGAAAAAGATGTCTCACAATAAGATTACCCCATACTTCCCAGTATTTTGATACCATGTTTAGTTCACTGTAATTCGTCAATATCTTTTAGTAAAATAGTGACTATGACAACCATTGTAGTCTATTTCAGTTACATGTTGTGTTTATATATATATATATATACTAGATGTGTTACGATGAACGCAAGGGATATTTTAATATCATGAACTTTGGCATGTTTGGCTAGAAAGAGTATTCCATTGAACGAAACAAGTGATTGTCTAAAGGTATGCCTACAGAGGATTGTTCCTTTCGAAGAATTTCTCATGCCAGGTTAATTTGTACCATTTACAAAATGTTTACATTTGTTCTCAATGAGCAATGGCCATTCGACTGCGTTCGACTGAAAATATTCCCTTTCTTTGAAGTTGTCAATCAAACGATTCTTTTGCTCATACTAGTGTTATTGTATTAAACTTCACCTAATAAAAGACGCTTTAGTTAGGGTCGTACTGAGAAAGGGTTCATGATGAATATGATGTGCGATATGAATGGAAAAGAAAGTAAAAAGGAGGATAAAGAGGATAGATAACTATTGTAACGATCATACAGGTATCTAGGCAAGAGCCTGAGCCACAAATGGACAATTCTTCGGAAAAACTGTCTAAACTATAGCCTATCGTGATACAAAAGTTAACAGTGTCGTTTTTGTATATTTTATTTGCAACTTGTTTTTTATTGGATACATCTTTTCTGCTGAATTCTATGGAATATTCTGAACTGACGCACTGGCCCAATATCTTTAGCTGTAGATGCAGCTATAGATTTGATGTAGTCATTATATTTGAAGTCGGTTGAGATAGTGAAATATAATGAAATAATCTGGGATTTTACGCAATAAGCCGTAAACCAGCGAATCATTTTTAATAATTACGATTCATATTTCTTTCAATTTTCACCGAAGCTCCAAGATGATAAGTTGCTAGCAATATTGATTTGAAATAAAGAATTAGTATACTAGTTTTTATCTTAGAAGTTTTATTCAATTACATATCATTAGCGTTTAGCTCCGCTGAAATAAAAAAAAGTAAGCCATTTAACAAGATTCCTTTGTCGCCAGCATATTGTTTGTAAGTACGTACACTGGTTTCTTTCAAATATTATAATTAGCATTATTTTCTATATCTAGCGTAGCTTGTGGGGAATAAGATAATTAGGGTTCTGAATACAGTTCAGAATATGAATTGTTCGATACATTTTAGAGTAGCACGTAATTCAGTTTTAAATACCGCCCCTTGGGTGATCATTGTCACAGGAAAAGGTACACAACTGTGGAAACATACGGACGAATAAAAACTACATTGAATCGTTCCGGCTTATTCGGATCGAGACGAGACGACTGCTACTAAAAAGAAAAATTAAAAATGAGGAAAATGAATTAGTGTCAGATAAGGATCGCTCCTCGTAGGGATGACCGAAGGAGTTGTCGCTATCAAAACGGATATTCTTTTAAAGCAACGGGAGTGAGGATTGAGATATTTTCTCTCTTGTCGCTGCAATTATCGTAAGTCATAAATCATATCTCGCAGCCCACACACAAATCAGAACGAAATATTTTGATCGGTGATGATCGGAGATAGGTAGGTGTATCACCAATCTCTGCCGACGAAATCGCTTTGAATTGTCGTGACCGATTAAATTCTTCTACTTCCAGCTTCGAGAAAAATCGTATATCGCCGCAGATGAAAGCAAAATTAAATTAATAATGATGACATTGCTATATCCGAATGTGCGTTGTCAGGCTATGGATATGCGTTGTGGTGCAAGTGATATGGGCACGGAGGAAAAATCATAAAATGGAGTTCGAATTCTATTTGAATTCGTTGCATTCACTTATGTACAAAGAACCTTTTTATAAGGTATTAATCCGTCGCTTCTCCCTCCAACTATTTGCTAAATAGCAAGACACTGGTTTCTATATACTTGGTTGGCAACCACTCTAGCGCAGAAAGTAATGGCACCCTACCGCGAGGAAAATCTTCTGCCCAGTCAGTCATGTCTCGAAAAGAAATATAATCGAGCAAGCGTGTATCACGTATGGCACATAACTGACTGATATTTGAAGTATTTGTAGACTATTCGAAACCAACTTTACATGTAAACATGTAACTTAGTCTCAGTACAGTATTGCTGCAACAGTGGATATAATAACTATTACAAAATACTTTATAGTCTAATTTACTGATCCTCATCTTACCGTGGGCGCATTATCATTGATGGGTAAAACACGCAGCATCGTATGACGTCAATGTTATGAAATGACTCATTTGTCTTGTAAACACTGGATTTCAAATAGCAAGTTATTAACATAAAATCTAACTTCTCAAGTGGAAATATAATAGAGTCGCTGGTAATAAAATGTGTAATAAGTTTTGTGCGTATTTACTCAGTAGGTCTACTTGATTGTATTGTCTCAGACCATACGTGCCTCAAAAATGGGAAGTAACAATGAGCCGAAATATATTCCCTTTGCTTAAGCCACAGGACAAATATTTATCTGCTATTCTGAGTCTAGCAAAATCAATTTTTAGTTCTATTTGGTAAACTTTTAGACTTAAACATTTCCTGAATATACGTTGCATTCGCAAAGAAACGTAGGCAAATTTATTTAATCTAATTACTCTTGTTTTTTTGTTTTTTTTAACATGAAACTCATGTGGCTTTTTCGTTTAAATAAGCAGCGTTGTTATACAATAACACACAAGCAAAATTTGAAGTTGTATAAACTATAGTTAACCCATTAGAGACCAATTTTTTTCTCAAATCTTTTACTAAAAATCTATAATCATACAAATGTATTTAATAATAAACATATAAGAAAATTTTATTGCATTATTCTAAGAAAAAAAATAATTTGCTTCTTATTTTTAGGACCAAATATATAGAGCATGTTATATTTTTAGATTGCGTTTATCTATCAAAACGGAAATAAAAAAGAAGTTCGGAAAACTAAGTAAAAAACTAAGATCTGGCAACGTCTTAGACCACTCGACCATAGATAGCCTCCTGATCAGACGAGGTTTTTGTCATGCTTATATAACACAATTTTCGATTCATCATAAACAAATATATCTGCTCTGAAATGTATCGTAATATCAACAAATGTAAACATGTTACGGAAATTAACGAATTTTAACGAAACTTGGTTTTAAGCAACCGACAATTTGTAATGAATTTTGAAAATTATTTTTTAAATACGAGTATCGGTAAAAATAATGTTCAAAATAATTCATTACAAATTGTCGGTTGCTTATAACCAAGTTTCGTTAAAATTCGTTAATTTCCGTAACATGTTTATATATATATATATATATATATATATATATATATATATATATATATATATATCTTCGTCATCCATTTACAAGCCTCTTTCGCTGTATCACAGCTCATCAGTGTGGTTGACGTCTACTTGCTTTTGGCCGGGATCGCAATTTGACCGATTTCGTGCCAGTCGGAATCGCCACCTCCTAAGCCATAGGCGTATAGAATCAGAGATGAGAAATGTTAACGTATTGTACATAAGGGGGATATACACTTTCTAATCACCGTAAGAACCCACTTAATTGCAAAAGAGTAATGCATAAATATATCGGAATAATAAATGAAAAGTCCATTCTTATATATATATATATATATATATATATATATATATATATATGAATATGAGAAATGACTTTTCATTTATTAATCCGAAATTTGTCAATGTATTGCTTAAACGTTGTTTTTAATAGATACCCATATTAGAGAACATTATCTGGTTTTATTTATTTATTAAGCTGTATAGTTTTTTTTACTTCAATCTGCCGACCTAAATATTTAAGAATTATTAAAGGAATATACATCCACGGCAGTATTCTAGCGGAAACCGTCATTATATCTGACGTGCTTTGACACCTCAACCACGAAGAAGCTCATTCTCAGTCAAAATTAGCATAGTTCTTTTAAACACAAACACTTCCTGATTCACGATCTATTTATCTCTGCTCAGTTTCGCATCCTAATATTTACTCAGATATTGATGTCTATTAAAAATACTGCTTAAGCAATATATATATATATATATATATATATATATATATATATATATATAATCGCGAATCTTTCAAACATTTTTCAATAAATACAGTCGACGACAAACATTTAATTTCAAACTGAAAAATGTTTGAAAGATTCGCGATTATATATATATATATATATATATATATATATAATCGCGAATCTTTCAAACATTTTTCAATAAATACAGTCGACGACAAACATTTAATTTCGTTTTGTATGAGTTAAGGAATATCAAATCTGTTCATAATTTTTATTGTCCCAATCGATTTTGGCCACTTCTAATCCATCTTCAAGAGTGTCTTTGTCTCTGGTGTTTTTCATCATGTTTTGACAGTCACGTAATAATTTATATTGTTTTTTTAAGGGAAACTTTCATTCTAAGCCCTCACTTAATGCGCACGGCTAAAATTCGCGTGAGCATCTTTCTATTTTAAAACATTTACAACTCTTCATCTAGACTATTACGCAATGTAAGGTTCATGGTAAAAGAGTGCGTTATATAAGGACTCTCGAATAGCGAGTTGTTTCTGATTTGTGCTTTTTATAGAATTCTTGTGTTTTTGATAAGAAGTTTCCTTAAGAGTGCTTGTAAATTATCAATTAATATTTTTTTCTTTTTGGCACTTTGGTTTGATAAGTGACGTGGAAGTCGTCGACCTAAGGAGGTGATAGTATTTTCAGTATGGATAATTGATTTGTGACAAGAAACATAGTCTTGTATAGGTCATTACATTCATACACTAAACTAGCCATCGCTAGATTCGATTTGATGGGGTTATTTTAATTAGTGATAATAAGTTTTGTGGTTTTCCATTTTGTGTAATATATTATAAATTTTACAGGTTTGTCAGGAATTATGACATATTTTGTGTTTAATAATTCTTCGTATAGCGAATTTATCCTGCTTATAATTATTGTTCATCTGGTTGCAGTAAAATTTGTTAATTTTTTGTTGTGTGGTATTTTTATTACTGGTCTCAGGTATTTTTTGTAAGATAATTCTTTTTTATCAATGAGGTAATTGAGAAAATTATTGCTGAATAATGTTTTTATGCGTTTTAGTTTGCTCAGTAATATTCTTTGAGAAAAGGAATTTTGGTGTGCTCTATTTAAAAAGCATGTTATCATTGCTATTTTACATCTTTCCTGGCAATGGCTATCATAGTTTAGAATACAAGATTTCGTATTGGTTGCTTTTTAAAACACACACACACGCACACACACAAAAAAGACACACACACAAACACACACACACACATACATATGAATATATATACCTACGCAGACACATGCACATACATTTATCTATATATATATATACATACATATATATATATATATAGTAATCCGCAGACGTATCTGTTTCGCTGTATCACAGCTCATCAGTACGGTTAGACTCCGATGGCTTTTTAACCCAGGACTGAAACCCGACCGAATTGACGTCAGTCGGCGATTCTACCTCTGGGCTATGGGCGTTCGGTAGAAGAAGGCATACTTTTTAGCGTGTATATTATCATTATACGCACTCAATAGCCAGAGTGCTCTAATTCATTTTTACTGAATGAGCGATGCGTACATGCCAGAGTAGCTACTGTTTTTTAAAGTTTACCATTCTTCCAGAGTGCTCAATCAGGGTGTGAGAGTGTATATAAAGAGCCTGTATGCGTGAACAAACAAATCAACATTGCATGGTGATTGTCAGTTTCCTTACTCAAGCGATCACCGGTCGTCCTCAGACCACTCAGCCACAAAAAAACCTCCTGGTCGAGCAGAGCCCACATAGTGCTTTTGAACATACGCCTTTCTCAATTCTCAAACTATGCATCTCTGCTCAGTTTCGTTTCCTAATATAACATGTATTAATAATTTTTTTTATATTAGAATAAAATTCAGGCAATAAATTATATATATATATATATATATATATATATATATATATATATATATATAAATGAAATACTAGGTCTACTTGTGCAAAAGACATTACTTATGATTGAATAATTCTCTGATATCCAATCAAAATATTTGGAGGTGTCTGATCAGGTTCTCTGTTACTCAGCAGCTCTTAGATTTTACCTTGTCATGGGATGATGACGATATATATTGTAAAGTTCAATATACAAGGATCAATGAGATGCATAAAGTTGTGATTAAACTATGATTTACAGAACACCTGTTATAAAGAACTGTATGTTTTACACAATCAATGCTGAAATTATTCAACCAATATTTTGTTAATTTCTATTTGCTATACCAAAAAAAAAAAATAATAAAACACCCTTGTCATGGATGGTAGAATCGTATTTCCGTAGGTGTTCATCTTAAAGATATATACCAAATTAACACCTTACTGCACGAGGGAATAAGGGTGCTATTTATTTTGACGCTGATAGCATAAGGATGAACTGCAGTCTTTTTCCCCGTGGTGGAAATTTAATCAATATATATGAACTGATCGAAGGCCTCATAGATCATTGGTATAGAAAGCGACTTTGCTTCATATTTTGCTTCATATTTTCGAATCTACAACATTTGGTGATATGGTTTTAGTTCTGCTTGTCAGACAGTGACTAGCACAAAATCAATTCAATATCCTATAAAATTATATATATATATATATATATATATATATATATGTATGTATGTATTGGTTATAAGACCTACATGTACAGGGTCCGATCAAAATGTATTGGAACTGATATTGTAAAACGAAAGCTACAACACTTATAAGTTCGACATTTAATCTTCTTCGAAGTAGTCCCCTTCTGAAGCCACTCACTTTATCCGGTGTTTTTTCCACTGATGAAACAATGCATAGTAGCTATCCTTTTCATTTAACAATAAAGACTTTGCTTCTGGGAATTCAAACTCTTTGCATCCCCTTCCTGAATGCATTAACTAACAAAGTGTAATAAAAAATATTTCAGCTGACCGAAATTAGCCTCACAAAAAGAACAACAAAAAAAAAAGTTACATTTTCAAACAATTGCGAGGTAAGTCTGTAATCTGTATCTTTCTTGCGATATCTCTGTACATTTATGTATATATTTATATAACTATCTATTACATATTTTCGCAAAATTGTATTTAGTAGATACACGTCATTTTATTAAGTATCCATATTTCTTTAATCATCGAAATCTATGCCTACCAGCAAGGAAACTGGATATCGTAACAAAAGTGTACCTTGCGACAGGATGGAGATTATAATTTGTCTTCATTTTAATAGTGGAAACCACTCTCAAACAAAACTGATTTATTCTCCATCTACGTAAAATCATTATAACAATATATATATATATATATATATATATATATATATATATATAAGGAACCACCATTCATTTTCGATATCTAAATTTAAAACTTTTTCCAAATTTCTTAAACAGTCTTTTAATTTTTCGGCCGTTTTTAAGTGATTGACACATCTACAAACAAAACTTAATTGTCTGTTTTAAAAACCTTGCAAAAATAAAATATCCATCTGTGACACATGAGTTTTACAAAATTAGCAAATGTAATGTTAAATTACTATGATTTACACAAGTCTTATAGCATGGAAATTGAATAAAACTATTCCTTAAACACAGAGTTCAACTTTTTGACCTTTCCATCGCACGTGCTGACAGATTCGAGATAAGTCTATGGCAACCACAAGTGATTTATAATTTTTCCTGTAAGGGGAAGAATCTCTGAAACACTTGACCTTTCAATTTACACATAGAAAATACCACGCAAAAAAATCAAATACACAACTATTTTTTTTATTATTTTAAAAATAGTAAGGCAAGACGGTTTTTATTATACTTTAAATTTCGTTTGATAAGTATAATGTTCGCTTTATAAGTTTCTAAACTAACCCCCAAACTTTTTTAATTATTTCTCAAAGATTTTGGAAACTTTATAAATTATTACAATTAATGAAAATGAAAACAATTTTTGTAAAATTTCATTATTAATCAAAATTTTTTTTCAGCTATAATGTCCTAACTTTATATTATTTATTCAAGCAATTAAAAGCTTATTAAATTAACTAATCTCACAGCTTTACTGCATTTTTAATTTAATTATAGAGAACAGATTGTCGGAAATAGAAGAAGATTTTTTTCAAAAAATAAGAAATGATTTACATTCTCAATGTGTCCTGGGTTTAACTAATAAAACCACTTTCCCAACAAATTTAATTTCTTAAAATTTTATGAATTTACGTGGATGGGGGTGTAATAGATGTAAAAATATTAATTTACAAAGAATTGTTACAAAATACTTAGATGAGAGAAAAATTATGATATTTGCATACCACACACAAACTCCTGATCTAATTGCATTCGAAAATATACGAATCTATTTATGAAAAGTAAGCGAGAGAAGTCTTTTTGGTGTTTTTATTATTGTTAAGCATTAAAATAAACAGAAATATTGTGATCATCTTTGCACATACTTTACATTCATTATTTCATAATTTGTGAAAAGAGTGCACTTAAGTTTTTACTTATAATCTGAGATATTATAGCTTTGTTTGTAATTATAGAAAGCGGGGGTGAATAATTCTATCTAAAAATGTATATGCAACAGTCTTTCGTGCCTCTCTGAAATTGTTCGTATTCACCTATCTGTTATTTCAATAATATATACACCTTTGGTTTTTATACATGGATTATCATGTAATAATCAATACATTTATGGCAATTATTATTAGATTTATTCTTTTAATTTATATCATTTTTCATGCCTCAAACTATACAACTTTAAACAATCTATATTCCATCGATCATAAACAATAGTAGGCTCAATACTCAGTGCTTCCTATTTAGACATTTAGCCAAAATAATTTTAATAGTAAATTTTCTTCGCGCACCAATGGACATTACGTCGGGTTTTCCATACTGCCATGCGTCACTTTATGAGTGGAAGACGTGAGAAATGAAAACCACAAGGCACACCTTCAGATACATTTTCCACCTACGAAATTATATGATTGTGACTTATTAAATTAGGAAACACTCAAAAATAATTGTACAAAGTATATTCAAACTTTTCTCGGAAACTAGCAAACATAATTCGAAGAAAGAAACAATATAATTGAAAAAAATCCTTGCTCTTTAGCCAAGGACGTAGGAAATAGAAATTACTGCACAAATATTCCCAGTATGGACAAATATCCAGGTGGTGTAATGTTCAGTGTCTTGGAGCAATATTCGGATACCAGTCGCGTTCGTTATTTTAGATACTTTGGTCGAGCAAATCATTGAACATCCTCTTGACTTTAAATATGTGAACTTTCCTGACACGGAACTTGACATGGCTAAAAAGAAAAAAAATAGTAGGTCAACTTATGATTTTTCCGGAGGTTTAGAAGGCGCAAGATGTCAACGATATTCTGTTTGTTACATTTACTTACGTAAAAATAATCTCGGCAAAGTTATGAATCCATTGCTTCTTTTCCATCAATGGATTAAATAGTAGGGTAAAACATACCCTTCAGCTTTACGTGGCAACGGATGTAACTATTAAAAATTCCCGTTTTGAGCTATCACTCAGTATATACCTTGAGAAAACTTGTCACATTATTACGGTACTTTCAGAGGGTCATTCTTGTTGAACAATTAACAACACTGTGCTACTATTTCTTTCTTTAGAGAGAGAAATAATCAACGGTTAATTTAGGGAATTGCTTATACACGAAATGATCGACCACTGAACACACACATATATATGATGTATGTATACACATAGAGAGAGATTTTTATATTATATATCATAAGATTTTACTTTCCAATTTTATGTTTAAATCTTAGTCCAAGTCAAAGTAAATTATATAATTTAAAAATTTATCCCAGCATTATAACAATGCGAAAACCAAAATGTTATATATCGAAACAGCCAGTTCATAATAAGCACCTGATGATTCCAGCATCCATGGAACTCATAATCCTACTATAGACGTCAGATAATATATATATATATATATATATATATATATATATATATATATATATATACAGAGTGAGAAAGAAAAAAGAAAAATCAATGTATAATTAAACAGTCAAAAGACCAGAATTTATTTCGGCATTTGTAAAAGTTCGAATTTACCCATCAAACCGAAAATTAAGTGTTCAGCTTTCTTCTCTATATACCATATTGCTCTGGATAATATTTTTTAGTTGTCTATCTTCATCTATTTAGTATTTTAAAAGTGTTTTTTGAATTAACCTCTCCGTTTTTACGGATTTGACATTATTTGCTATATCTATCTATCTATCTATCTATCTATCTATCTATCTATATATATATATATATATATATATATATATATATATATAATTTATTAAAATCGGCCACGCCAAATATTAAAATGCAAAAAAAAAAACACCAGTCGACCGGTTAAATCTTACGAAAAAAAGATTTACTGCGAAATAACCGGTCGACTGGTGATTTTGTTTTAATATACACTGCATATACAGGGACCCGGCAATATTTTTCGGACACTTTGAAAAAAGTACTTCAAGGTGGTTACTAGTGCCAAAAACTTTTGAGATTGTAAGTACGTAGTTGAGGAGTGAAAATCCACTACTAGTGTAATCTTTTTTTTCGGACATGACAAAAAATCCTATTTTATTAAGAGCTAAGTTCATGTATATGTTGCTGTATGCAAATTTTCTGCTTGTACATTTATCTGTCATTATTAGAATCAATTATCTGTTCTATTTTACTGGCAAAACAATTAAGTTTAATGAGGTAAAATGCATTCAAAAGAAGTCGTTTGTTTGGCACGGAAGAAGAGGGATGATGGCCTCAGCATCAGAAGGATCGCCATGGATTTGAAATTGTCGAAATCAACGGTCGAATACATGCTGAAGACAAACTCCGAGCGGAAAAAGAAGAGAGGACGGAAAAGATCAATTGGCAAGAGGACTGAAAGGAGAATGAAGAGGACTGTGACACGGCTTTTGACATCTGGAGAAAAAGTTACAGCAAGAAAACTGAAGGAGAAATTTGAATTGGATGTAAACGTCCGAACAGTACAAAGAACGCTGCATAGGATTGGTTTGAAGTATGCAAAGGCTAAGAAAAAAATTACACTAACAAAGAAACACAAAGGAGCAAGACTGGAGTGTGCTAAAAGGTGGTTAACAAAGCATGTTGACCTTAAGAAGGTTATATTTACTGATGAGAAGCGTTTCAAGTTTGATGGGCCCGATGGATGGTGTACTTGGTCGAGAAGGGGTGAGCCTGCTGTACTGAACAAACGACAGATGGGAGGAGGAGGAATTATGGTTTGGGGTATGATCTTTGCTAATGGAAATATATGGTTGGAGTGGCTGAAAGGACGACAGAACAGCGAAAGCTACAAACAGTTGCTGGACGAGAAAGCCCTACCAAGGATAAGAAGAGAGATAGGGAATTATTTCGTTCTACAGCAAGACAATTGCAGCATCCATGTGTCAACATTCATGAAAGAATGTATGACTAAAGTGAATATGACCACTTTGGAATGGCCTGCAAAAAGCCCAGATCTAAATTTAATAGAAAATATTTGGGAAATGCTTGCGCAACTTGTCTATGATGGACCTGAAATAATGAAAGAGGCTCAACTATGGGAACGGATACTAGATGCCAAAAAACAACTAATAGAAACACTTAGAGATGTTATTGTGCATATGTTTGATCATTATGAAGAGAGATTGATAAAAGTTATTGAGAAGAAAGGTGATATTACAGACTATTAACTAAAAAATGATGTAAAATAAATATTTTCCTTACCTAATCGATTTTCTTCCATTTTTATTACAGGTATTGTCTTTATATGTTTATGCTATTCTATTGAAGGAATCCCGGCACTCTATTGTACTCGGAAAGTCGAATACTAAAGTGTCCGAAAAATATTGTCGGGCCCCTGTATATAACACGCCCAAAAATTTCTTGCTCTCTCATCCATGCGCCAATAATAAGGCGTAGGCAATCCGATAGACACCGAAGTTTTAATTTCGGCTTGAAGCAAGTAGATGTCTAGACACATTGACAATCTGCGAGCGATACAGCGAAACAGGATGCTGTGTTAATGACTAATATATACATATATATATATATATATATATATATATATATATATATATATATATATGTGTGTGTGTGGGGGGGGTGTCTTTGACCGTTCTCAGTCTTAGAACAGGACTTAGTTTTAGAATGTATTTGAGACGCAATCTTCAGAGACATATTTATAGAAAGTGGGAGCTTGTTCCCACAATCACTATCTGAGAAACTTTGGAACTTATGTAATATACGTTACGTTTTATAAAATTTCCTAAATTAACGCTTTAATTGCAAACACACACACACACACACAACCACACACACTCACATACACACACACACACACACACACACACACACACATATATATATATATATATATATATATATATATATATATATATAATGCCAATCCGTGAATGGCGAGGATAATCCAATAAGATTAAATAATATAAAATAATAAGCGTTAGATCTCTATAGAGAGCTCAATGGATGTTATCCACAGCAATATGAGACTTTTAAAGGAACATTCAACACATCATTTAGAGTGTTCAGAAAATATAATTAATTTCTATGAACAAAATAAGCTCATTTCATCAGTCTACACGATATTCCTTCCATTCGGTACACACATTTTCTCGGAATAAATATTTCTTCTAAACTAATTAGAGATCAAGTAACATGATCCAGAAATGTTGACCTTATCCCGGTTAAGAATATTAAGCCAGGCGAGGAAAATTCATTTGGTGGAAGTAGTGACCTTAAAACTTTTACACGCCACTCACAAGCACATGCATAAGTATACATGTATAACCCTATATATGGGTACACTCACGCATACACACTTCTATCCACATGAACATATGTCTATGTTTACACATGTGTACATACAAATGCGTCTGTACGTACACCTACATATGCACACATATACACATTCATCCCTATCCATATTGTGTTCGTACACCCATACACATATTTATGATGACCGGATTTATACGTGTATAAATAATACTTACAAATACTTACGCAAATATACTAAAAACCACACCTATATTCTGAAAATAAGCATATATATATATATATATATATATATATATATATATATATATATATATATATATACACACATAAACATATATTCCGCATACACACGTATATCCCCATGTACATACGTCCGTACCTATACATATGTACATACAAATGTATCTATGCTATGCGTACACCTAGCTACACATACATACACACATCCACCCATATCCCCATGTAATTATTGTATTCGTACACTTACATACATATTTATGAAAACCGGATTTATATACGTTTCAAAAATACTAACGCATATACCCAGAAAATACGCATGTAATTACATATTTACACACATAACCACACATACACCTATATAACTGCCTACATATTCACACTCCTGCCTGTATATACATACAGAAACCTATCTACGTATGCTTATAAATTTCTTATCTCTGCTTACTCTGACCTTTCTCCATCCATGCACTCGCTTATAAAAACTTATACGTGTATATACAAGAACAATGCTTACATATATACACATACCTATCTACATATTCACCCCAAATGAGGAGGCATACTTCAAATTACATACATCATAAAAAACGTTGCATACATATACTGACATATATCATTATGGGTTCCGATGCCAATATGCACATTCATGAGTATACTGATCAATACAGGAGGGTGCATTTAGTTCAGGAGAGAGCAATCAATTGCATCCTGAAAACAAAATTTGACCCAGCATACATATAATCAGGTTATGATTATATATGATTAGGTGCACTCATATACTTGATGCATATATATAACTAGGCGCACCCATGTACACGGAATATACATACTTTATACATATAATTATACGTATAACACTAATACTAATAAAGCGCACCCATATACACAGAACATGCAAAACCTTATATAACCGAAACAACCTCATATAACTATATAGTCATATGATCTTATATTTATATTTTGGAGATTGGAACTTTAAAACGAAACTTTTATGTGGAGTATATTGTTCTCGTTCCATGAATTATGCTTTTTTGAATGTCTTAATTATGTCCCTTTAAAATCTATTTAAGTTATTTGTTCACCACTGCTGTAGTTAGGTAGTGAACTCACAATTGTTCGGTTTAAGTCGATGGTTTAAACCAACGATTTTATCCACTGGGCCATGTGTCCATGCTTTTGAAAATATATTTCTATTTTTTTATCTACAACAGTACCTCTTTTCTAAGATATCGATTTTCCTAATAAGTATTACTACCTTCTTAATCAATCAATCTGACAGTTTTGTCTGTCGCCGATGTATCTGTTTGCACTTGGCCGTTTCTAGAAAAAAAATATAGAAGCAAAATGTCAAATATAAGTATAATTTTTGTGTATAACTTAATTATCCCCTATTCTTAGCTTTTCACTCTTCCGATGAGTATTGTCTCAAATCTATCCATAAATTTTGCAGCACAATGTGTTCCTAATAAATGTGGGAAAAAAGCAGAAAAAAAAAATGATTGGCTCATTCGATCACTTTGTTATTTCTTTGAGTTTATTAATGCTTCTTGGAAGTTCTGAGAGAAATTACGTTTCCATTATTGACTGGATCCTTAAGGGAACACAGTCGGCCACTGAAGTTTGTCTTATTTATGCTTTTACTTACATTTTTCTATTTAATTCTATTTTGAAGTCTTTTTCGTTAGATTATTTCCCAAAGGAGATCGGTCATCTGCCTGAGAATGTATTCTTATAACTGCAATAAAACTTACTTCTTCCTCATGACTCATCTGCTCTGTTGCGTAGCAAATTTTGTATACATTCGTTATTTCAAGTTACCATAATCATTTATCGATAATGCACGTCACTAGCGTTGGGTTAGGAAATTCTTCAAAACTGCTGTATTTTTGATCGACGAGGGTTAAACTATTGTCCACAGTCCCGCATCAGATCTATTTATGGAATATATAATATTTTCAACTGCAAGAATACAGAGTGCACGTTAGTCAGCATAAAAAAGCCCAACTTGCTAATTACAACTCGAAGAAACCAAAATTCAAACAAGTAAAAACCTTTAAATATCTCGGGAGTGTTTTAACAAAGTATGTAAAACACAAAGGCACACACTGGAATAGCAAAGTATCATTTCCAAAATCTTGTCAAAGTATTAAGAAATAGAAAGAAATTTGTTAGCATAAACGTGAATAGTATGTGATGTAATATCTGTCTTTCTATATGGCTGTGAATGATGAAACGTCTTCTCACAGATGAAGAAAACTTGAGGCAACATAAATATATTTTTAATTTACTATGGAAACAAAAAGACACTTGTAGTAAATACCAGAAAGAGACGTTCAGTTTTATTGACCACTTAAAAGGAGGATTGGAAAAAGTTATACATTCATGGCATACTGAGGGTAAGGGACAGAGAAAAACAGCGAGTAACCAACTTGTTTAAATGTTTATCAAAATAGGTTTTAGAAAAGATAATAAAAATAACAAGTTTACTAATAGCCGCAAATGATTGGAAATTGCGGAGAGCCATGATCAACCAAGTCATGAAGGGAAACAGAACAAAGAATAAGAATGATACTTTAAATATTTTATATCATACCCGAAGTACTTGATGAAGGTAAGGAAACAAAAATAACTATCATGTAAGAAGTCAGAATGATGTATTTTTCTACAAAAAGAACATGTCAGTGTCTGAATTAAACATCCGGGACATAAAATGCAAATAGTATAATGTTGCTCTTTGAGGTAACAGACGATGAAAAACGTGATAGAGACTCAAAGGTGACAATTGTCTTTAGAAATGCAACAAGTAATACTAAAGCGATGTCATCTCTAATACACCATATGGTAATGAATTTTGGATAATGTTTCCCCAGATGAAAACTAAAGACTTGAAACTACAGGTGTGGAACTACCAAAAATGTTTGAGAATGAAAAGGTTCGAAAGAAAAGTCTCTTTCTTCTCCTCTACATCCACGTTCTTAGCACCATTAGACACGCCCAGTGAAGTATAGAACCACAGCCCCACTACACTAGGTGTAGCTGCAGTGACTTATGTATCATCAAACAGAAAATATAAAGAAAATTTACTGCGAAAAGAAAACAGACAGCTTAGGTTTTGGCGAAACATAATCCGAAATGATAGCTAAGTGATTTTAACACTGTCTGGGTATGTTGGAAGGTAAGAGAAATATAGGATGCGATGAGTAACATAGAAAATGAATAGCAAATATAATACCACAGGTGAGCCAAAATTGCCAACACCATGAATGGTAATTATGCATCGAGTAAATAGAAATAATAAATTTTGTGTTCAGTTAATCAGTCAGACATTCATCAGATATCATTCAGAGGAACGTTATTACAGGTACACAACAATATTCGTAAGCATAAGATTGATACTTAAGCATTATCAGTTTAAGAAAAGTGATCGATTTTATTGTAGATAACTCATGTAAACATACCTGCGTACAGCTCACACATTATGAAAACTTTATCTATGTGTGAGATAATTTTTAATTGATCAGTGATAGTTGCCATGAATTCATTTCTGAAATTAGGTTGCGACCTGGAATGAAATGTTTATACAACAGAAATCAAAGGAAATAATAACAATAATAATAATAATAATAATAATAATAATAATAATAATAGTAGTAAAGAAAGAAAGAACGCGTCCTTGAGGCCACCAAACCAGACACTCTATTGAAAATTGCGCATCAACATGTGATTTTATTCTAATGTTTATTTTTAGAGCCTACTCATCCATGCTAGCACAAGGCATGTTAGAAGAGAGCACTTGGAGATTTGCTCACAGTAGATTGCCAGTTCTTTCTTTGCCAACAAATTTTCTACTGGTCTGTTCCGCTATTAAACATCTCCAGGCTGTTTTGAATTAATTCTCCTTCTTCTAGACCGGATGCACCCAATGCTATAGAACCCACTCTGTCCTGTTATTTTCCCATAGCTGGGGGTAGAAAAAATGGATGCATACTGTATGTAATGAATTCAACTGGAACATGTGAGACGCTCTACCTGCGAAAGAGAACTGATATATTCATCATGAACACGGAGAGAAGCCAAGAGGTTTGGATTGAAGATGAACGGAGGGCTGCCAACATAAGTTACATTAAAAAGAATACATGCAGCTAAGCTAATTAAATGCTGCTTAAATCATGTTTGAAGTGTGACGTTCTGCTACAGTTCACTGATTTCAAGTGCAGTGTACTCTCAAGTAAACTAAAGTTTATTTTTCTTTTTTTTAGCTTTGAGTTTATCTTTTCTTTCTGTCTTTATTCATCTCTCTTATTGTTGTCTGTAGATCTGCTGAATATCCTCCAATACTTTGAATAGAAAGTCAGTAACCATCAGTGAAATATTGATTCGAATTCAGTTTTCCCTCTTTTTTTTTTTTTTTTTTTGCCTCTCACTGACTTTGCTGACAAACAAACGTATCTTCCACCTGAAAGCGTAGGTTTCAGGGAGATAAAACAATATGGCGGTGGTATAGAGACACGCTTTAATTCATACAAGCTTTCAAGTTGTTATGTGTCAGATATATATATATATATATATATAAAGATATTTAATGAAAATTGTACAAAATATAGATTGCAGCTTAAACACTTAAGTACATACACACTATCACATACGCACGTGTATATAGCTAGATAAAATGAGCTAGAGAGAGAGAGAGAAGATTGATTTCCAAGATTAATGTGCGTATAAGTTTTCTTTTCGTACATAAAGTGAGTAAGAATCATCCAAATGTTCTGCATATACAAGCGCCTTCGGCTATTCTTTTTGATATTATGAATGAAGATTTTTATTTTGTTTTTAATTTTAACTAAATGTATGGATCTTCAATGTATGTATCTAGAGTTATAAGAAGGGTTTTTCTCCAAACACGGTCAGTGTTGGTAGATAATGTTGTTGAGAGTTAGCTTTTTTCTTTTTTATTAATAGTACTTCCATTATTTTGAGTCTTTTTACAAATAAATGAGGATGGAAAACTTGTATATTTTACACTTCTGTTTTGCATGGAGTTTGGTTGGCTTCTGTGTTTGTTTAAATGGGTTAGATCCTCTCAAAGTGTAGCTCGAATTACAGGGATAAACTTTAAGTTCTCTAGTATAGACTCATACGGCATAATTAACACTGAGACAGTAATGGTTCTAAATGTCCCACATGCTAGCAAGTTCAATCCGGACGTCGGTATATTTCTAGTAATTGTATATAGGAGAGCCGAGTTCGAATTCCAGTCGGATTCACTGCATACAGTATGAATCTATCACTTCTCTCTACCGGCAGGTATCAGAAATTAGCGGGACATACTTTGGGTGTAAGAAGAAATCTCTGAATTAAAAACCAGGTTGGAAAGAGTAATATCAGGACAGACTGGAATAGATTTAGTTGCCTAAAAAAGTGGCAATTTACTGCGGGAAAATCTTCAAACATGTCTTGAGACAGCTTGGAAGAGTAGACTAAAGAAATTACAATACGAATAGTATTCGCGATTTCTACTCTAATAGCTTCTTTTCTCACACTTCCCCCCTGTGGATTCCCTTCTATATACTTGCTTCCCCGACAGCTACTATCTCCAGGAATTTGAATATAAGGTCAATAGACACTTCTTATCACACTAACTCACAGCCATTCTCTCAAACACTCTTCCCATCTACCCAACCCCAATCCTCGGTATCCTCATCCGTCTATCACCCTCCGCCTGACATTTCCTATAACTAACCACTCTTTCTCATCACTTTCCCCTATGTAACCTCCTGCGCAATAGTGGCTGTGGAATGCCTTTCTTTGGGTGAAATGATTAAAAAGAAATTTCATGTTGATCTTTTTAGTGTCAGAAACAAACTGGATCCATCAGTCTAAAATGTAAATAAAAACTAGTCAACAGAGAAGAACAACGCCAATGGACGACATATACGTGATTAGGAAAAATGTGAACGATACTAGATTCGGTTTGTTTCAACTAATTTGAATATATATATAATAAATCCCCCCACCAAGCAAAGCAATACTGCCACTAATGCACAGGGGGGGTTACATAAGGGGAGAGTGATGAGAAAGAGGAACAAGTATCTGGTGGTGTCAGAGAATGGGTAAAAGAAGAATGAGAACATTCGTGTGAAGAGGGCTGCATGAGAGTAGAGGGTAATGGGAGAAAAACATAATACAATGGTTGTCAGGAAAAGTATGCAAGTCCGGGAGATAATAGATGGCAGTTGACTTTGTATTTAACTTCTTGGAGATTGTAGCTTTCGGGGAAGCAAGTATACGGAAGGGAATTCCACAGACTGAAAGTGCGAGATACATATATATATATATATATATATATATATATATATATATAAACAGAAAAAATACGTCTGGAAGCGTACAAGTATTTACCAATATTCACCAAGAATTTATGCATATTTTTTTAAATCTAAAAAGTTTGTTTACCTGTACGGAAAAAATCGATGCGCTTTTAATCTGCTGATTCTACTCATGGAGAATAGCTCATTTTGTAACGTTCAGTTCTCTGTCACAAAGTGCAGAACTGTACTAGTTTGCAGGTAAAAATAAACACAGACATATGAACAGATTGGTAATGAAATAAAATGCACCGCGCCCCCGTCATTATCCCGACACAATTCATACAAGTGAACATACGAATATATACATAGGTTTTCTTTCACATTCAAACAGGCTAAAAGATATTTTCAAAGTTCTAAAATTACAAATATGTGCAAAAGTCAATTTATGAACAACATGTTTTTAAAAATCTCAGTATAAATAAGATATGCAGTATCATAATAAAAAAAGGCGTCGTATATAACACAAAAGTACGCACATCAACAGAAATAAGTTTCAAATTGTAGTAACGCCTGCGTTTACTTGTACTGGATGTGCGTTGTGATGCACTGGATATCGTCTCGTTACGAAAAATGGAAGAGCCGAGTTGAATTAGTTGCGCAAATATCCTAGGGAAATTTATTAATCCGTCATTTCTCCATATAGCTATGGCAGAAATCTATAGTTTTGGTTAGCGTTTTTTGCAGAAAATAATGGCAACATCCTATGGTAAAGTCTGCCCAGCCAGTTGTGTATCTTACGAGACATGATCTCCCAAGCGTGTATAACGTATGGTACATTACTTGCACTTGTTATTCCCTCCATGCGTTGGAAAAAACCCACACATAAAGGTCCAATCAAAATTTATATTTTTGATGTCCTTGCTAGTTAAGGCTTGATTGATTTGTATGTTTAACATCTTTTTATGGTTCATTTAATGCCGAAAGATACTTCTTTTGAAAGCTTTGAAGTAATTTGCTCTTAGCTTGGGTCCAAACAGGTGTTAAAATATCGGGTCAAAGGGAAGCCCAGAATAACAGCAAAACCTCTAATTTCCCGATCAGAAGCCTTGCTGCTGGGTTTAATTTATCGTCATATCAATGTCTACAGTAGTAATGATAGTTTAGCCCCCAAAACATAACTGGTTTCCGGCTCATCATCTAATGATGTTTTGTTGAATGCGCCGCTATTGTTTCTGAGACAGGTTTTACATAAAATTACATGAGTATTTTTGTTTGTTTTATCTTTGATTTTTGTTATTTTTTAATGCTTTTTTATTATTTTTTAAATGTCTAGATGTAACCATAGGTTCTGTCCCAATAGTTTCATTAATTTCATTTCTCACTTGTGGAATTCTCTTTCCTTCACAGTTACTCAAAATATTAAATGCAATATCAACCGTTATTTCGTGTTTCTAATTCCAGTTCTTCTACTGTTTTCTCTCTTTAATTGTGAAAGTTACCTCATATTATCTACCACTCAGTAATTCTTGCGTCTTTGTTGCTTTAATCCCTTGTTTGATGTGAAATGATTAAAACAATTAATTCACTCTAAGCATAGCGATAAAGCCACGAAAACGAATGGGTCTATTGGAGGTGAAAGAGAATGAAAGTGCTTTAAAAGCAAAACGGAACCTAATCATAAACAGGAAACAAGGGATAAACATTTATTCATTTTCAAAAATAATAAGAGTGAACCGGGCGATTAGCAAGTCTATCTACTGTGATACTCATAAAGCGTGAGATGGATAAAATTTCGTCTAATTTACGCAAAAACATAAAGTAACACGATCGTCTCATTTTAACAGATATATTTATCAAAAATATCTTGAAATAAAAAAAGAGTAATTTTATTCAATAAATTGAACCTTGGCTTCAAATACGGCTCCCAGATGACTTCAGGATTTCCTGCATCTTCTTGTTTAACTAGATGAATGCTGCCATATTCCTTGCCTTTAGTTCATCTGTGGTGTTAGAAGGAGTTTTTTTGCTCCTCACTCAACTGCACCCCACACATAATAATCAAGGGATGACCTGTCTGGGGAGTTAGGTTACCAGATATAAGATGTGATGTGGTTGCAGAAATTGTCAGACAGCCATGACTGTTTTCTCTTGTTCTTGTAACATGGTACAGAGTCCTGTTGCTAGAAATAGAGTTTTCCAGACGTCATCTTCTTGATCCGGGGCAGCATTAACTCTTCCAGGCACTTAATGTATCTCTCTGTGTTAAGTCTGAAGATTTGTTGGAAGATGAATAGAGCCATAACTTTGCCATCACGAGTGATTACTCGAAACACTTTCGTAATCACCAGTAGACACAACTAACTCTTTCTAAATCCTCTTCACTATTCCCAGATTGACACCCAAACACTGAAATATTCGCATGGAACTTGCGGGGCGAATTCCATATTTCACATGCCGTTTCCAAAGTTATGGCTGAATGAATTGCGTCATGATACTTTTGTTCTCACAGACGGTGCAAAATTAACCCTAAGAAATTATGCAGTTTACAAAATGTAGAGCAAACAACACGCATGTTCTTAGCTAAAAATATAAAATGGCGGTGATGTGTAAATTGTCGCGATTTGTTTACATATTAATTTTAAACAACAAATCAATATGACGGTTACAAATGTGTAATATAAAAAAGAACATTCGTTTTTCACCTTAAATATTTTGGGCAAAATGTTGATTGACTGAGAGAAAGGCATTTTTCTTGTGGATTATCCAGGCAGATCTGAGTATGTGATAAAAAGCCTCGTTAGATCAATATACCACTTTGATTCAGAGGAACATATTTCCATTGCTAAACATTATCTCCCAAGAATCCCTATTTCTTTCAATTCTTACATATTAAATTATAAATAAAATGTTAGAATCCCGTTCCTCCCTTTCTGAGAATGCATAATCCTAAGAACATGCAAATTAAAAAACAAATAAAGAAACTTTTATCGCCAAAATTTTGAAAAAAGATAATCGTAGTAGAACTGATTATTAACATTATGACAAGAGTAGAACACAATTTTTCTAAATTCGTGTCATGTTCCCGATTCATAAAACATTTTTCATTGACAAAGATCCAGTGATCCCCAATTAAAATTTCCAACATTTTTATTTGTTTTCCAACGGATTTTCGAAAGCTATTATTTGATATTTATTCTGAAACTAACCTAGATAGTGTGAACAATGTGGGAAAATTTTAATGAATTAGAATTCATGCAAAGATAACAAATGAATATGATGTTTTTTTAAGAAATGAGAGAGGTTCTTTATACGAGATATACGCGTGATATACTCCATGGAGTAGATAGACCCTACTATAGCCCGGTTCATACTCCCCACTCTGCATTTGAACCGGAGTAAAAGCTCATCCCTTGTTTACTGTTTAGGATGGGGTTCCGGATTTCTTTACATTCTTCAGGTTTTAATAGTGGTGCTGTCGCAAACTTTTTGTAATGTGAGTGGATGGTGCCACCGTCTTTTCGTTCTGATGGTATCGGGTTGGCAGTTTCCTGGTTGATGCTTCTGATTTAAGGAGCCCGAACTCTTGTGTAGCGTCTTGTGAGGCTGCTCTAATCAACAGTTGAATATCAGGGTTTCTTTAGTGCCATGTCGCGTATGGACTGGTGTCCGTGCAAGTGCCTCCGGTTGGCAACCCTGAGGCCAGATTATGCTGCAGTCAGCGCCAGTTTTCTTTGTACACATGTTACATTTAATGACCAACTGATGGTACTATTCTAGGCCTCTTATTCCCAAAAAATCTCAAATTATAACATCACAGAAAGTAAGAATTAAAAACTAAACCAGCTAAACAAAAATTCCCTGAACATGTTAACATCTATTTCTCAAACATCCGTGGTATCCGTATCGACTCTTACAGCGTTGAATCCTTCCACTACGTAAACTCACGTGACACCTTAGCTCACTGTGAAACTAACCTAGACCCTTCTACTCCTTCCTCTGATTTATATATCCCTGGTTAATGTCTTCTCTTTAGGAAGGACTCCAATATCTATATGCATGAAAATGGTGTTTATGTCAGCAAACACCTCCCTCGAGCTAGGGTGATTTCTCTTGAATCTCCAAATCATTCCTACACGTGTCCCCGTCTCTGTCTACTAAGGTCTGTTAACTATATTTTCTTTCTCTACCGCTCCCATTCATCTACTGACTGTTCTGGATATGAGAGAATCTCGAACAATAGAGATACGTTCATTTTTTCTCATCCATATGCTCGTGTATTTATGTTTGTAGATTTAATACCTACTATGTCAAGTGGCTGGATAACTCTGTCATAGATCTTGCTGGTGTCTATGCCATAAAATTTTTAATCACTCAATGCCTTATGCAACTGGTGGATTTTATCACGCGTTTCTCTAATATCCTTAATGGACCTTGCTCACTACTAGATCTCTGTGCCAATTCTATTGCTGAGTCTTGTCATGTCATGCAGTTTTGCCCTCTGGGCAACTCTGGTCATTCTGTGGTTTCCGTTAATATCACCTTCCAGTTCCCCTCCTTCAGGAAACTTTGACCAGTAGAATATCTTACTACTACTAAAGAATAGACTGGAAGTCGTTCTGCGATTTCATGTGAACCTTCCTTTGGAACAATGTTTTTGTTCTTCCCGTTGAAAACTGTGTATCCGAAGCCTTCTCTTGGGTTAAAGATGATATCGATGCTTTCATTCTAACCAAGAGTTTACGACTTAAGCAGCATTCGTAACTCTGGTTCTTCCATGCTTGCTCGGCCGCTATTTGCCACAGGAATGACTTCTGGCTTTATCAGAGCCACGCCTATGACCATAACAGGCGCCCTTTTGCAAGAGGATCTTAAATGATGCTATGCTGTTGTTTGTTGGCATGATGAAGCAGCGTATAGCATCCCGCAAGTTTGGTTCCAAATACTACTGGTGGCTCTGAAAAAAATGTGTTAAACAACAACATGCCCTCATTCCTCGCTTTAACCAATGATTTTAATGTCCTGCATATTCAACGGACAACGCCGAATGCTTTACTCGCAGATTCTCTAGCAACTCAACATTTGATTCGTCTGAGGTATTTGCATCCGACTTTCTACCTAGAACTCAATGTCGTTCATATTACCCTTCGCTGGTCTTTAACATAATTTGAAAGCTTTAACCTCATAAGGCAGGCGGAGATGACGGAATGTCAATCATTGTCCGGAATAAACGTGTCCCTGAATTTTTTACTGTCCTCTCCTAACTCTACAAATACTACCTCTCTGCTTCTTGCTTTCTTGCTTGCTGGAAGTCCTCCTCTGTGTTTCCTGTATTTAAAAACTCTGGAAAACCCTCGGACACCTCTAATTATAGCATCCGAGGCTATTATTAATGCTGAAGTGGTTCAACATCATACTGCCGATAAATAGTATGATTTCTGCTTTACTAGGTCTAATGCTAATATGCTAGCGACCATCACAGAATATATATATACCAGGCATTCGATAAAAACAGCAAAGCATGCTGGTCTTCTACGCAAGCTACAAAGCTATGATATAAAAGGAGGCTTGTTTGATTTAATCCAGTCCTTTCTTTCAGATTGCTTATTGCAACAACAAGCATAACTTATGATACTATTATTTGAACACGGGTGTCACTCAACTCTCTATTCTAGGTTCTACACTTTTTCTGATCTTCATCAACGATCTCTTTAATGTAATCAGATCTCAAGTAGTCAAGTACGCTGATGACACAACAATTTACTCCCGCCTCGATAAGAAATCTGCCGAGGCTAATAAAGCAAACCTCGCTGCTTATATTAAAAAAGGATCTCCAATCTTTGGTGAACTAGGATAAGAAATGGTTCGTAAGTTTTAATGCTTCCCAAAGGAAGCTGCTATCCTTTAACCACCATTGACAATCGCTCCCCCACCCATCAGCATGGATCAGACTAATTTCCCTGAAAGGAAAACACTGCGCCTTCTTATAATCATTTTACTCTAAGCAAGGCAGAACTGCCACAGGTGTGCAGGGGGTTACATAAGAGGTGAGTGATGAGAAAGAAGAACAAGTTATAGGGCGTGTCACACAAGTTATACTGGTGTGAATAGAACTGCATGAGTGTAGAGTGAAAACGAAGATCATGATACAAGGGTTGTCAGGGAAGAGATGCAAGTTAAAGATATAAGAGATAGCAATTAACATTGCATTTAAATTCTTAAAAGCAATTATACGGAAAGGAAGTCCACAAGCAGAAATTGCGAGCAAAGAAGATAATACAGAGAGTTGAATCAAATTTAGTCGCTTTCACTGTAAAACGGTGGGACCTAGTCACCAGTCTAGTAACTCGAGTAAATTCATGCAAAGGGGATACCAGGATGCTAATCTCATTGGAACAGAAGCCGTGTTAATATTTGTAGAAGAGAGAGAGGTAAGCCACATTCCAGCGGTGAGAAAGTGACTGGTGTGAGCTACCAGGTCGGGATCAGTTTCACTGCAGATTCTCCGTTAGATTTTATCAAGAACCCTGAGATGAATATCAGGGGAACCCGACCAGATGTGACAGCAGTATTCAATGTTCGGGTGGATGGTAGATTTCTATATGTGCAAGATGGATTCAAACGAGAAAGACATCCTGATCCTACACAGTGTAACAACTTTACTATCCGCAGATTTTGCTATGGATTCAATGTAGACATTCTATTTGAGGTCGGCTGAGTTAGGCCGAGGTGGTACAGTGATTTTCATCCAGGGAGACTAACTTAATCCATGCTGATGAGGATAAGGAGCAGTTGTTTGTGTTAGCTAAACGCTAGCAGCTTCCTCAAATAAATTTTCGGAAAAAATATATTTTAATTTTGAAAGATTTTTTCACTGGAGATTTTTTTCACTGGCCATCTATTTGAAACTCGGTGATATATATTTTAAGAATTTTTCATGATGCAAAGAAAAATGCACCATATACTTTTGAATAGTTATACACTTGATAAACACAGTATATTTTTAGTTGTTCTTCTATGCAATTATAATACCGGAATAAGCCGATTATCGTCTAACCTTAGGATATTTAACGAAAACTCTGTGACAAATCTCTTCAAAGTAGCCGCTATAGGGATAGATTAACCTCTTTAACACACGCTAGTATATCTGAATTGCAGAATAATAAAAGTAAACATGAGAAAAGAAAGATTATATAATTCAACCCCACGTTCTGTGGACTATCAAATACTAACATAGGACAGTTTTTTTCTGAAATCCATAAGGAAACACTTTAATAATACTCAAAATAAAGTATTTAATAAAAAAACAAATAAGATTTGCAATTTCTGTACTAGTAATGTGTAGAAAATCATTAATTCACATAATAACCAGGTTATAAGGAATTTCTATGGAACCAATACTAAACACTGTAGCGTACTCTTTTGCAATTGCAGATGCAAAGAAAACTGTTGACGATAAATGTATATCTACCAAAGTAATCTACAAAGCTACATTTTCTCCTAAAGAGAACAAGGAAAATTATAATGTATACATTAGTATTTTGGCGGGTGTTTGGAAACAAAGAGTTTATTCTCATAGGCACATTTTTACCAACCTAAAACTAACATTTAAAAAGTCCTTCCCAGAAAGCGTTGGGAACACAAAGAAAAAAGACTTCAACCTACAGATAGATACAGCATGTACTCCAAATAGTGTAAGTAATAAATGTAATCTGTGTTTAGAAAAAATTAGGATATTAAAATATCATATTTAAGCATTACTTCTGAATCAACGTAACGAGTCGATTAGCAAATGTCTTCATATGAGAAAATCTAAACAGCCTCAATAACGTATTAACCAATTTACTTCTTTCCCATTTAATCTTTACATTAATTGTTAGCCTGAAGTTATTGATATCAGTTAGAATTTAATTTATACTCGTGTTAACGCTTAAGTTTATTCTTACTGATTATCATTGCTGCCTTCCCTTCCACCCTTATCTTAGATATTGTTATAATATTCTCCCTCTGTCTCCATATTGGCCTCTTGCTTTTCTAAACTAACCTTTGTTTCCGGTCACACTATATTTACTTCCTTCTCCGTCCGGCTTGGCTTGATAACGCGGATTCTTAGAACCTGTAGAAATAGCTTTTCCTAAATGTAAAATACTGAATTTACATAAAATAAAAAAATAAATCCATATATATATATATATATATATATATATAGTGAGAGAGAGAGAGAGAGAGAGAGATAGAGAGAAAGAGAAAGAGAGAGAGAGGGGTAGAATCGCCGAATGACGCCAATTCGGTCGGGATTCATTCCTGGGTTAAAAAGCAATCAAAGGATGTCTTACCGTACTGCTGTGATACAGCAAAACAGATCTGTCTGCGGATGACTATATATATATATATATATATATATATATATATATATTTAGTAAATCCTAAAAAAGGAAGTGTATATTGATAAAATCTGAATAACCAGATTCTATTAATAATAATTTTAACAATATTAAAAATATTTACAGAGCCAAATTATAGATATCATATTAATAAATTCTGAAATCTACATTTGTTGAATAACTATTTCAGTGAGAAAAGTTTCGCTTCCTCAGCAACTATCAAAAGTAACAATTTATTAATTCAAATATGGTACTCAAATATATATCCATACACAGGAAGTAAAAAAGGGGAGTGGGTTAAGAAAAAAAAGACTATTTTTTAAAATTTGTCGTGTAGGCATGAAAAGGGGCAAAGACAGAGACTCAAGACTCCATATTAGAAGAAGACTTTTAGTTTACGTGTGTATTAAAGAATCATAAATCAAAAATTAAACCGTGTCACAGGAATAAGAAGTGGTGGGTTGAAATAAAAGAAGTGGTGGGGAAAAGAATAAAGAAAGGAAAAATGAGGTCGACGGGAGAACGTTACCGCAGAAATAAGATATAAAACAATATTCAGTAGCCGAGATGACAGGGTTTCAGATGGTGAAAGGAAAGGAAAAGTTATATATTTAAAAAAGAAAAGGAAACAGGAGGAAAGAATAGAGACAATATAATATATATCTGTTAAATATTTAACTATAATAAACTTTCAAAAGAATTTGGTTTAAAATAATAATAATAATAATAATAATAATAGTATTAATATAGTTATACTATTGTAGAAGGCTTAAAACGTACTAACAGAAGTAAAATTGGTATAATATATATATATATATATATATATATATATATATATATATATATATATATATATACAGCACCCATGCTATATTCTACCTTTGCAAAAGTAAGATCAGACTAAAAACGTGAGTTGTTGGAATAAATGTGCTGAAGCTGCCCAGTCTCCCTCTGCTTATCTTGAGATAAAAGCGCTTATAGAACCCTTATGAGGGATTAAATATTTTACACCTATAACACGTTTCTTGCGTTCGAAACTTCAGAAGCTTATCAGTATTTTCGTGGCAAGTGTTCTGACGAGCTACTTTCTATGGTTCCTCCAGCACTGACTTTTGCTGCTGGTGCCTGCCATACCAATTACAGAAACAGGGGAAGTCTCGTCACAACAATTGCCATAAAATGTTTGCAGAAAAGACAGAGGGAAGCCACATCACATCGGTAAGAAAGTGAATGAAGTCGCTATGATAGGTCGTGATATATGAAATTACAGATCCTCCTTTGGATTTTGTCAAAAACCTGGAGATGAAAAGCGGTAGCAACAGACCAGATATAGCAGCAGTATTAAATGCACGAATGAATGGTAGATTTTCAATGCGCAAGATGGATTTATAGGGTACAAATTCTATATCATCCAACAATTAATTAAAACAGAAAATGTAAAATTGCACATTCTCAAAAATGGATCAGAATGACTGAAAACATTTTGGAAAACCCCAGACCAAGGCACATTTCTCAAGTCAGTGTGAAAATTATGATTTTGGATTCTGATTGGATGAGAACTAGCAAATTGATCTATGACCCCTGTAAAATTTTCTTAACACCTAAAAATATGGGTATGTCCAGTCACATGACTGAATTCCACAACTTAACCACGTCACTTGATTGGTCAAGTCAGTCCCATATGGGAGCGCTAATATGAAGAAAGTCGTCGCAATGTAGCAAAAGAAATTTCAAGACGCCGTCTCTGTCATGTTTCTTCGACATATATTCACTGTTCCTCCTTCCAATATCCCTTTCTTCGTCTTCATTCACATGCAGTCAATGAAAACAACAACAACAAGCTACTGACTCCTAGAAACTAAAGTCCTCAAATTACAATGTACTTTATTGTTTTACCTTCTTTTCACGCTTTCAGTCAGTTAAGTGGCATACGTGATACACGCTTGGGACGATCATGTCTCGAAATAGACAAAATTTTCACTCTTTAGCTGGCCATAAAAAGGAAAAAATCACAGACTTATTAGTAAACGTTTTAATCTTTCTGCATATACACATTCTGTTACTTTCTACTATGATCTTTAAATTTCTGTGGAACTACGGACATTTTCTCTTTTAACTTTTTTTTTTAAAATCATCTCACCCCAAGCAAGGCATTGCACTGCCACTATTGCGCATGGGGCTACATAGGGGAAGGTAAAGAGAAGGAGTGGTTAGACATAGGGAATGTCAGGAGGAAGGTGACAGATGAATAAGGGTACCGAGGAATGAGGGTTGGGCAGATGGGAAGAGTGTTTGATAGAATAGGAGCAGGTTAGTGAGTTAGGAGGTGTCTATTGACCTTATATTTAAACTCCCGGAGATTGTAGCCGTCGGGGAATCAATCGTGTGGAAGGGAATTCCACAGTCGGGAAGTGCGAGGAAAGAAACTGTTGGAGTAGAAGTTACGGTTGCATTTTATCGGTTTCACTGTAAAAGGGTGGGATCTAGTTGCTAATCTAGTATCTCGTTCAAATTCGTATTTAGGGAGCACCAGTGATCTAAGTTCATCGGAGCAGAAGCCGTGAAAGTATGTATAGAAGAAACACAGGAAAGCCACGTCGCGCCGGTGGGAGAGAGACTGCGGGAGGTCTGCCAAGTCGGTACCTATCACATTACAGACCCTCCTCTGAACCTTATCGAGAAGCCAGAGGAGAATAGCAGGGGCACCCGACCAGATGTGGCAGCAGTATTCAATGTACGGGCGGATAGTAGATTTATATATGTGCAGGATAGATTTAGACGGAAAAAACTTCCGGGACCTACACAGAGAACCGACTTTCATAGCAGCGGATTTAGCAATGGATTCGATATAGTCATTCCATTTGAGGTCCGTTGAAAGTTTGAGACCAAGGAGGCGTAGTGTTTTACTCTCTGGGAGGCAACTACATGCATTTTCTATTTGAGCATGTTCTTCTTGCAATTTTTTTAATTTGTTTAGTTAATACAATTTCAATATTAACATACAAGACGAAATATTATATCCTTCCAAATTTGAACATCCAACCTTCAACCTTATGATATTTTAAATTTTAGGGGACTTGGGTTGTGTTTTGCACAAGGCCAATTTGACAAGCATTACCGACGCCCCTACAGATTTGAATGTAGCAGTTTTATTTTGGAGGCGTTAAAATCTACGATGTATTGCTTGCCCCTGTTAACAAATTATTGGAGGCCATATTCCAAAGTAGCTACTATTTTTACGGTGTTTCTTCTATCGAACTTACTAAGACAAGAATAATTAAAATAACACTGTAAATACGACTTAATAACTTTTATTCTAGATGCGAGTAAGAAAGTATATTAGTTTAACACATGTTGTTAGCAAAGTGAAAATGATGTCATAATGAAAACAGATTTTAGAAAAAATAGACAGTGTTGTAAAATCTAATTAGTTTAGAGATGAACTTCCAGCAAATATATAACACAACAAATGCAATATATCGACTCTCTAAAATAATGAATACGCATGTTTTAAACTGTTACAATAGAAACAGACATGCATTTCTTCCTCGGCATTCTTAAAACCAAGTCTATATACGTATTTGTTTACTTAGCATTCAGCAGATATTGTGAAAAGCTCAACATCAAAATATATGTGTTATTTACTTTTTTTTTCACATTTTTTATCGTCTGTTCCTTTCACTTGTTCTTAACAATTGAAATTGTTATTGAAATCGGCAGTCTTCACTGCATGTGATCGTAGTAACCAGAATATTAATGTCTCCCATGCCGTTCATTGTTTGCCATCCTCACGGCAGACTGAAAAGTTGAATGACGAAAATGCATAAAATAAATTGAACTAAGTTTACAATGGCGCAGTAGAAAATTCTAAGAAATACCAACATTTATTTTGTCGCAGTCTACCAGTCTGTCTCCTTTCATGTCTGTCTGTCTGTCAAATAGCCAGCGTCTAAATGTTTGTGCTGTGCTTATTACATTCCCAAGCATGTCAACCTGGTGCCATACTTAAAGCTACCACAAAAGCACTATCAGTAAAAGTTGTTTAATCTTCTTAGATCATTTTAAATACTCAGAATATTTCTTCAAAACATTACTGTCTTTATTAATAGTCGATCTTAAATATATAGGCTGAGATAGAAATACAAAACTAGCGGTCATTGTTCCGTGTCAAAAACGTTAAAGATTTCTAATGTTAAATTTAATGTTTAACATTTTTGATGTCCAGTGTATTTTGGAGCATTGAAGAAAACTGATACTAAATATCAGGAAGAGACAAACGAGGTTCCTTGGACAAGTAATGAGGAAGGAGAGTCTGAAGATCTTGATATTCACAGGTCTGATAAATGCAAGGAGAGACAGGGAAAGCAGCGCGAGAAGTACTTGTTAGGTCCGAGCAAATTGTTGACAGAGCAGAGCTTAAAAGAGTTACCATGAGAAAACTATTGAGAGCGACAAGAGACAGAGCCAAATGGAAGTCCATGATTACCTACGACCTGAAGAGACATGGCACACAAAGAAGCAGAAGCTAACATATTTATTTCAGTTTTCTCCCACGTTATTGTTATTATTATTATTATTATTGGTACGGTCTTAGAATCTCACGAATTCATCAGCCTCGTTTGAAAAAGATTTATCTTTTATACCCCTGGAAGCAAATCTACTGTAGAACATTCTGAGATTATTGCATTTTCATAATATTTTTACTCTTAATAAATAGTCTTTTCTTTGAAGTAAACCTGCATATTTAAAGCAAAATTATTATCTTGTCAGGGAATCAAAGTTTAATAAATAAAATAATATAGTTTTCAAATCGTCCTCAAAAGTATCACCTTAAGATTTCATTAACATTGACAGCGGCATTCTTTAGAACAGTTCAATCAGCTTATACTTCGAAATGAAATATCAAAGTCACTGTGCTAAAGTGAAAGACAGTCCTAGGGCACTTACTGACAATTTCCGACCTCAGTATAAACCCACTAATAAAGTGTTTCGAGGTCAGTTCTTTCCACCCTATCACAAAAAGCAGGACAGGTGACTCCACTGATCTAAACATCAAAGAACTAATCAGGACGACTGACTGCTACAAACGAATAACCTTCTCTATTTTTTCCTAACGCACTGCGAGCTAAGAACATTGTCGCAGACGTATATCCATAAAAAGAAAATAAACGTTTTAAAACAGTGTTCGTTCATTTTGAATATGAAAATTAACATTGCACGAACCTTCACTGTTTGATCTAAAACGATGAACAAAGAATGTACTGAGAATATTAAGTAAAATATTCTTTCTTTAGACATATAATATCTTATTTAGATGTCTAGAGTATTCACCTATGTATGTTATTTGTATATATTTACAATCTATTCTGTAAATTCTTGTTTAGGTTTTAAATTATGTTATGTATAGGTACCTCGAAAAATCGCTGAAAACAACAGCATAGTATGAAAAAAGTTTTAAAATAAATAAAAACAAAGTTTTATCGGCAAAATGTTTATGTTAACATTAAGAAGATAGATCAAATTCATTTTAGTTATTTTTGTAAATGTTTTAATTCGTTCTAACACGTTCAAAATTTTGCTAGAAAATCTTGCGAGATCTAAATTGTCCAAGGGTTTATAACGGCAAAACGTAATAATAATAGCTAACATTCCAGAATAAAAACTGTTTCCGGAACAAAACAAAATTGTTTCCAAAACAAAAAAGAATTACTGAATGAAACATCAGAATTAACCTCCAGTTGTAATCATACCTATAGATATTCATTAGGATGATAGAAACCTGGATGAAAGTGTTTTAAGATCCTTAAGTAATTGCTTCCTAATTTTGAAAATTATGGTTGCTTGAAAATTCGAGTTGCACGTTCGTAAAAATCCATGTTGTGCGTTTATAATTATAAATCTCATGAAGATACGTAAAGTTTTAAATCTTGGTTGCGAAAATAACTTATGTTCAAATAATACATACACACACACACACACACACACACACACACACACACAGACACACACACACAGACACACAAACACATACATACAACACACATATATAAATATATATATATATATATATATATATATATATATATATATATATATATATCGTACAAATCAACTGGGTAACGCTTCCGAGTCAGCAATTACTAAACACCTTATTAATAGCAGTAAATATGTGGTTAAAAAAGAAAAAAAAAACGATGCTAATATATTCGATAAAAGAGTCACATAAATTGACCCATAAACTTAATAAAGACCGCAAATGAAAATAAGTTTTATAAACGCTATAACTTCAAACTAATAAATTCAATTTATACATAAGTTAAGGGCAAACGATGGCGAATTTTTAGACATTTCTGGAAATTTCTTAGTGGGTTGGGTAACATATGTAAAAAATATTTTTACCAATATTTTCTAAAAGCAATTATTTCAAAACTGATTTCAGTCAATAATGACTAAGACCTGTAATTTTCATCAAAATCCGACTATTATTTGCAAGAATTTTTAAATTAATGGAACTTTCACAGTCAAGAAAGTGCCTTTTCTTGGACTCAATCTATTAACCGACCTCAAATGCAACGCCTAAATCGAATTTATAGCTGTATCCATTGTTAGGAAGTTTTTGTCTGTGTCGTGCCAGGCGGTGTTTCTCTTCAGAATCTATTTTTCACACTTATAAATTTACCATTTTTCAGTACATTGAATATTTTTGCCATACCTTGTCGGGTGCTCCTGCTATTCATCTTAAAATTCTCGACAAGTTCCAAAGAAGGATTAGCAATTTAATCGATTATAACTTGGCAGCCTGCCTTCTGTATCTTTCTCATAAGCGTGATTTGGTTTCACTCTGTCTTTTCTACAAGTATTTTCAGGGCTACAACTCTGACGAGCCTCTTTCCCTGGTGTTCAAACGACATGTACTTAGGCGTGCTACTCGATTGGCATCAAAGTCTCACACTTTTACTATCAAAATAGTTAAATGTAACGGCCTCTTCTATTATAAAAGCTTCTTTTTCGGCACTCCTCGTATGTGGACTCACTTTCGTATGCTTGCTTTTCTGATTGCTGCAATCTCCAAAAGTTTAAATACAGCATCAATTGACGTCTTCTATGTCTTTGATTCCCATCTTTCTCTTATCCTTACTTCGACATTCCTGTAATTTGTTTCTTTCTCTCATTGTAGCTCCCTGATAATTCTATCTTGCTTGGGGGGTGAAATGATTCTAAAAATATATCGAAAGAGACGATACAAAATCATGTTTACCAAGGGTTTAAAATCAGTGAAAAGGAATAAGAAACAGAAAAATAGCATTAGAAACAAAGGAAACAGTACTACATTTTTATGTGGTATCATTCCTCCTATATGACTAATAATGACAATTTTTTCACTTATGGAGAAAGGATATAAAGCCACAGAAATTAAGAAATATCTTCTAATCTCTCATGAAATATCAATTATTCAGTATTGCTCAGAATATTGAAAAGTCAACTTACACATGAAAAACAGTATAAGCAAATCAAAGTTTAAGAAACTGTTATGTTATAACAGTCCTCTTATATGGCAGCGAAGGCTGGACATCTTTTGAAGAATGAAGTAGGTATTTGAATTAACAGAAACAAAAAAAAGTTTACGAATCTGTTACGTAATATCAGTCCTTCTATATGACACTGAAAGCTTGACAAGTTTCTCACACATGAAGGTGTAATTTGAAGCAACAGAAACTAAGACAAATGTTCTTATATCTTATGTACTACCAAACCATCAATATGGCTAAGAATGCTGAAAATTCTCCACATCGTTAAAGGGAATTGTTTCAACAGAAACAAAGAAGACAGAACTAATATTATATGTAATAATACTACTCCTATATGGTTGAGAATGCTGGAAAATCTTTTCACCAATGAAAAAGAGATTTCTAGAAACAGAGATGCGTTTCTAGTGATAGATGCTGAGAATATCACGGACGAAACATGTGAGTAAGAATGAAGTTCTATGGACAATGATAGCAAAAATGACACTTACGCCTAATATCAGAAAGTGGCAATTTAAATTTTCGTCGCGTATAATGAAGAAAGACGATTTGGTAAATTTGATACTCACAGACTGAAGGAAGAAAAAGATAGCTGGGCAGTATTTGGAAAAGATAGCAAAAAGATAAAAAGTTATTAGGAGTTACAAAGGAAGTATAATAGTAGAGAGTTATGATCACCAACGTCCTAAAAGGACAAATCATATAGAATAATAATAATAATAATAATGATAATAATAATAATAATAACAACAATAACAACAACAACAACAATAATAATAATAATAGTAAGAGCAGTTAATCACCACTCACTTCCTCCTAGGCAATACCGACATTACTTTAGCGATCAGCAAAAGATTAATATTCAAATGCGATTAACTGCAATGACCTTGACCCGTCATTTTTTTTTATTTTAGATAATGAATTTTAAATTTTTATTATAAATAAAAATATTTTCGCCAAAAGAACAGTGCGTTCAGAAAACGTAAATCAATCTAAAGGAGTTAATTCTGTATTTGGCATGTGAAGCGTACAAAATATTAGTATAACACGACCCTTGAACTGCGCCCAGTCAACCTTTTGGTTGATTCTACCCACGTTCTGTTGTTGATCTTGAATTAGCCAAAAGGGACCGCTTATTACAACTCGATAACGATGGTCCTGACTTGCGATGAATTAGTATATGATGAAAACCAGATTCAAGACCGCAACGACATGATTTATATATACATATATTTATATATATCGAATAATTACAAAATTCGAAGCAAATTAAAATAAGTGACGGAAAAGAAATATCAGTTGGCTTTTATTTCAGTATAATAATCGTGTTATATTATTACTACGGGACGATCAGTTGGTTGAATTTGCAATATCTTTCTCCAGTAGTTTTTTCTCTTATTTCTAGCAGCAGACAAGTTTTCAGGAAGATGTATTTCCAATCTCTTCTTCCACGATTCGGAAGCCGACTCACTAATTTCGTCTTCGCGTTCTGATTTTACTAAACAGCACCCACACAGTTGTGGGAAAGACGAGGGGTAAGGTTTCTTTCCCCTCCCTGTACAACATGAAAACTATTACATTTAACCACCTTGATTTCTAATAGTAAACACACTCCCTGTATTTGTCTGTCTGCTTCCATCAATCATCACAGTAACCCAGTACACAGGAAATAGTCAAAGCCTCATTTCGACTTATGGTCACATCGTCAACACTCATTCATATATATTGTGACGAGAATCAATTTGAAAAATTTGCTATAAATTAATTTCGTACTCAGTAAATTTCGCACCCGGTTTTTTTTTTTCACTTATTAACATTTTGGTTACTTTTCCCGACAAAAATAATCATGTTTGTCATTTTTATACAAATCTCTTCTCATCTTGAAAATCACTTAATATTAATAGCAGCCATCTAAAAATAAGATTATATTAGTTAAAAACTATCAAACTAAAAAATAACCCTGAAATTTAATCTAATATCAAATCAAACACAAAACCTAATGAGTTCGTGCTAATTATGTGGACAACCATCCATGAAAGTTTCAGCTGAATCTATCCAACGGATCTTGAAGTTCTTTTGACCACAAACAGACAGACAGACAGACAGACAACCAGCCAGACGAACAAACAGACAAACGTGACTGAATACAATACCTCCGTCTTAAGATGGAGGTAATAATAATAATATGAACGTGAATACAACCAAAAAAAAACAAAAAAACAGGAATTCTAATTTTCACACCAATAACGTGCGAAATTGATCAGAATGATATCAATAATTGGCTTTTATTATAAAAGCTAGTGAAGATTTTTATTCTTGTAATTCTGGTTCACACTCCTTCTCAGTCTTTTGAACAGGATTAGGGTTTTTTTCCGTGGTTTATAGGTTATAATTGGATTTCCGATTCTTTCCGATGTGTACTTCAATTTTATACATAAATATAAATAATGAAATTGTATTTGCTACTTTTTTCTCGATAGGAAAAGATAGGCACGCCTATCATCAAGTTCACTCCTACTTAGTGATTTGAACAGGAGTAGAGGTTTATTGCGTGTTTTTTGTTCGTCACTGACTATCCGGTTCGTTCTAAAGTCTTTCACTTCTCTTTCAAAGTAGCTGCTTGTAGCTTAGTGTCATTGTTACCCTGCTTGGGGTGATGCAGTTTAAACTGTAACCACCAGTCTCGAAAGGTACTTAATCTTTATACAGGATGAATGGCATTGTAAAAAATCCATCTATGCTTACAATGTAAGTTTTAACAGAAGAAATAAATAAATATCAATGAAGGTTCCATATTAGCACTGATGATATTTGAATTCGCTCGAAACATGAAATTATGAGTGTGCTGCTTACTGCTACCTCTATCACTTCACGCTCCTTTCCTCGCATATCTTTCGCCATCTGCCGCACGATGTAACCATTTATTTCTGTGAAGATTAAACAACATTTTCGTGCTATGAAATTCTTAACGAAAAACTAGTTTTCAAAGGTTATGTATCTACTTTGTAAGTTATGCGTTGAAAAACTCGACTCTATAGAAACAGAATAGAGGTGTTAAAGCTATTTATTAGCGTGATTATTTCATTACTTCGATGTAGTGTAATGCTTAGGAAGCTTGTGTAAACGTATCAATTACGAGTGAGTTCGCTTCTGACTAGGTGCTCTATAATTTTGGCCTCGTGCCACATGTAAGCTTCGCTTCGAAATACGTTTTATTTACTTCGACGTGGTGTAATTTTTAATAAACTAATCTCGCACTATCAAAAACTAGTGAGTACAGTGCTCACTAGGTGCTCCATACATTTGGCCTTGTGTCACATGAAAGCTTCGCTTAGAAAATGATTTAAGGACACTTCAATGTGGTCAAATATTTCACAAGCTTGTCTCGTTAGATCACTTATGACCGAGGAGTGAGACTCACCACATTACGCATGATATATACATATATATATATATATATATATATATATATATATATATATATATATATATATATTGGAGTGTGGAAACGAATTCTTCTCCAACTTGAACTCGGTGACGCTTTTGAACTCTATCAAGACTGGAAAATGAACCAGTCCTTCCCAAATATTGCAGCATCATTCCATCTACTGGCTCTTATACAAGTAGAGGATAGCATGAGGTGTCAGATACTCACTGGAGTGTTACAGGGAGCCGATCATTTTACCTGCATCTTTAGTGATGTGTCGTGTATAGAAATTCTTCTTGAGGTCGGGTGTGACCTCATATCCTTTAATGACATAGGAACTCCTCGAGCGGATATCCATTCGTCGTTGCTGGTTGTAAAGGAAGATAACGGTTAACTGGAGACATGAACATGTCAAGATTGTAGTCATCAAGGAAACACCCACTTGGGAGTCTGTTCCATAGTGCCGTGGTTTGCGGGAAGAAGACCCTTGAGTGGAACTTATTTCTCGTCGATGAAATTCGAAGGGAGTGTGGGTAGTTTGCTACTATGCATTGCGGATAGTAACCGTGAAGGGCAGACCTGGTGGAAACAAGTGATGGACTTCGTTCGAGCACTTTCCATGGCAGTAGCGATATAGAAGAAGTTTAGTGTGTGGAAAATAATTCCTCTTCAACAAAAACTTGGAAACTCTTTGGAACTCTATCAAGACTGGAAAGTGTGGTCTGGTCACCTCCTGCTCAGATATAGCAACAATACTCCATTTTCGGCCTCATTTGGCTCTTGTGAAGGATAGCATCAGGTGTCAGGTATTTACCAGAATGTTATAGAAAGCCGGTCATTTTACATGCATCTTTAGTGATGTATCGTGTATAGTTATTCCACTTGAGGCGGAGTGTGTAACTGAAGCCTAATATCCTCTCAAGGACCTACTGAAATGGATATCCGTTCATCGAGACTAGTTAATTAGGAGTGTGATTATCCATTGTATATTTCCAACAAGACGTACTTTTATATAGGCAAGTTAGCATTGGTATATAAAATTCAAGAAATGCTATTATATATTCTTCCGTAAATGATTCTATTAGAATAATGTAAATGTCCTTTTTTATACAAAATATTCAGGGTATCAAAGGTAGGGGAATTTTTTTGAGTGAGAATATTACTGTGATTAGTTACGTGTAATTTTGTATGTGCTTCATAAATAAATTGACATCATCAGATGACGTGTACTGAAGGAAATCGCGACGCTCACGTATTCATTGTTTTCGTCTCATTAATAAATTTTTTATAAGATTTTTAACCATGATTTTCTCTTTTTACTTAAGTCACGTTAATGAATATATTGCCACAGCTTTCATTCTTTATATATTTCTCTGCTAACATTGTTTTACAGTAAAATGCATTGATTTATTGTCAAATTACTCACATATTTTATTTCTATGTCTATTCTCTCATTTTTCTCTGCTTTCCAGTGACACACTTCTTTATTTAATTCTCCCTATTCAAATTTAAATTTCGTTTAGCTTCTTGTTTTGTTGATTTTTTTATTCTATTCTCTTTTAGAATCGTCTGTATTTTAATTTATTCTCACAGTGCAATCTCTGATTTCTTTGGTTCCATTTTCTGTTCCTTCCTTTCACTTCTTCATGATGTTCCATTTATTCAATTTCGATTTTTTCCCTTATCCAAACACTTCACCACAAATTCTTTCTTCATTTTCGTTTTTTATTTACTCTCATTTCTGCATTTTTCTTCTTTCATCTCTTAATTCTTCCCTAACTGCCTAATTTTTCGAATCCACCATTTATTTTAATTTTCACTCTTCTTCCCTTTTTAACCCGTACTGAATATTTCCCCACGCATTTTCAAACCTATGAGCACATTTTCACTACCGTTTTTTATTGTGTATAAACATGCTCACTTTTATGAAAGGCTATCTATTTTTATACATTATAATGATATTATATTAACCGTTTTCTTTAAGAGAAAATATTAGATATTAATTCACTGATCAACCTGTGCGTAAATAATATGAGGAGCCAGAGTTCAACTCGAACTCACACTAGTCAGACTCTCTGCCTTCAGGCGGGAACGTACCCAAATGAGGCTATAAAGAAGGGCAGAGGCTTATGTGGGGAAAACTACAGAATACTCTATCCTGCTTATATGGTGCATAGGGAGAACCTTTGCCCGGGTGTACGCGCTCGGAATCTTTTTCTCCTTCTATTTCAGGACGTAGGTGATCATGGCTTTCCACGTCTCCCTATTCCTGGTGGCTCTTAGCACGCCTTCTCCTGTTACACCATGCAACCCACCTTCCATTATCCACCTGATTAGGTCCCTCAAAGATGTTATCCGCCGATTTGCCCTGTATTTTTCCCTCTGTCTGGCCTGTTAGTATCAAGTTCTCCAAGCCCGTTTTCCTCATTGCATGTCCCAGAAACTTCAGTTGTCTCTTACTGATGCTCAGTATTTACCTCCTTTTCGTTTAAATCCTTTCCAAATGTCATCATTGCTCACATGCTCGATCCATTACATTCGAATCATCCTTCTGTAGAAGCACATTTCAGTTGCTTCAAGTTTTTCCATCATTTTGGATGATGTTGTCAAGCATTCACTGCCATATTGAAGAACTGACATCACATTGCAATCCAGTACTCTCTTCTTTGTTTCGAACTAAATTTTTCTGTTTCTTAATACTTTACTCGACTTCTGGAATGCTTCCTTCGCCATGTCAATACACCTTCAGATTTTTGTGTTGCACTTTCCGTCTTTTGTTATAACACTTCCCAGGTATTTAAAATTTTGTACCTGCTTGATTTTAATATCCCCGACCTGTATTTGGAATTTTGGGCTGCCCTTTTTATGGATGACCATGCATTCATTTTTTTTGCCGTTTATTTGTAGTTCTTTCTTGTTGCGCTCTTCAGCTACCTTTTGTAAGAGGTCTTGTAGTTTTCGTTTCTATCTCTGCTATCAGCACTGTATCATCTGCGTACATTAGGTTTAAATTGTGGCCTCCGATTACGAATCTAGGCATAACTTCTCGGATCCTCAAAATATTCTCACGGCACAAGTTGAATAGATCCAGTGAAAAGACACATCCTTGTCTTACGCCCATTTCTATCTTTGTATATCTGTTGAATTCGTTAGCTGTCCGTATACAAGCGGTTTGCTGCCAGTAAAAATTTTTGATTACTCTTAAATATTTCCCAAATATGTCAATTCTTTGTGGTGTATTTTGTCAAACGCTTTCGCATAATCAATAAAGCACAGATATAAGCCCTTCTTCATTTGTATAGCCCTTTCAGAGAGCATCCTAATCATAAATATGGCGTTCCTTGTTCCAGTGATTTTGTTGTCCTATCTCTGGCCTAATTCTGCTTCTTTCTCTATTTATCAGGATTCGGACGATCATTTTTGTCATATGGCTCATTAAACTGATGGTTCTGTGGAGTTCGCACTCGTTTGCTCCTGTCTGACGAGCCGGAAATAACATTATTATGCGGTGAAATATGTATTACCCACTGGAATTGTAATAAATCAAAAATATTTTCTAAATTATATTACTCTTTAAATTAAATAACTGAATTTAACATTGAGTTCTTTTGAGTTCTTCTCTATCGGAATTTACCTGGATAGTATACCAAGTGTGCTACGTTATATATATATATATATATATATATATATATATATATATATATATATATATGCAGTATTTCATAATATACATTATGCAGCTATGATCGTTTTAAAGGTAAGTAGTCGTGTTAAACTCATTGTTGTGAAATAGCAGAAAATTTTTCTGTTGGATAAATTGCGGCAACATGTAAGCATTTTCTTTTGGCAATGGGTGTTTGATCTTTTTAACATTCTAGGCGTGTATACGCTTACTAATTATTTTACATACATATACATGGTGTGCCGGGATTAACAACGTATTTCAATGAAATCTGACAAACATTAAAAGCAGACACTCTTTTTAATTTTATTACTTTATTTTGATACAAACAAATTAAATCTTCTGTCATAACTTTATTGATATTCTTCAGTATGTGATCCGTCTGTATCACTGCAAATTTCAGTCAATTCCTAAATCTTAGAAAGACATTTTCAATCATTTATTAATCATCACCACAAGTTATAACCTGTGGTGAGCGGGTTCTTAAGATCATTTAAGCTATTGAACATTTGGCAACAGAAATGTATTTTCTACAAAAATATCCGGGGGTGTCAATAAAGGTCCATTCTTGTGTTTTCCTTATTAATAAGGTTCTGGAAGAGAATATTTTTTTTAATTAGAAATGTATACACTTCTTACACATATTAAACATGATAGGGAACTTTTCATTTCAGACTCGTAAATGTTCACTGAATTTGTTATACACTATTAGTTATATATACATATTTGTATCAGTTAACCAAAATGAAAATACCTATGCCTTCTTCCTGTTTTAAATATTTTCTTTGCTCTTTCCTATATTTTTCATACTTAAAATGTTCTTCATAGTTAGAATGTTTTTTGCAGGGTAGCATCTGTTTACCTCTTGCTTCTTTTCCTACTGAAGGAATCATGCCTTTTCATTCAAAGAACATGACTTTCTTAAAATCTTGTCAGATATTGACTCTCCTGAGAGATAACACCGAAGATATGAATTTCAGCCAACAAGAAAGAGCAATAGAACGAATAATGGTGTAAAGCATCTAGTAAAAGTATCAAAAGAGAAATAGGAAAAGGACAAATCTGAATAAAATATATTAATATTTTTAAAAAGTTAATGAATGAATAGATAATGTTTTTCTTGATAGAGTTACTGATAAAAAGTCTTAGCAAAGGTAAGAAGATAGAAGTTAAAAAATATAAAACTAAATGTAGAATCGAGATCAGAAATGATATAAAGATAGGAGGCGCATTGTGGAAGTTGGCACCAACGTTTTACGTCAGATGAATACTCGAATTTTATAAATTTTGTACTCAGGAAATTCAGCACATCATTCGTCAGACATCGATGACAAAAGACAAGTAAAACAATCCGCATAGCAGGTCAAATCTCGAAGCACACATCACTTCAGTTGTCATCAGTATCCTGTGGGATTAGAAGTCTTTTGATAAAAATCGGGGTTTGTGTTCGGCGCCGTGGATTGTGTCGCCAATGTTACTCTTCTGTTCCTTAACCCATTCAAATTTTGAGTAAAGAGTTTAAAGGCTATTTATAATAAACTTCCTTGCCATAATCGGACAGATTGATGTCCGCTTACTTGGTCGGCTATTTATCTAGATTTACTCCAGGATATCTGAAAGTCTTTCGGAAGGCTGCAGAATTTCATAATAGTGAGAACATATGAGTTTCTCTTGATTTTTCTTTTATTTCCAGTCATGCATCCACTAAAGCTAACAACTAACGCTATATTTAGTGAACATAGACCACATAGACAATTAATTGGGTTTTGTAAAGCAAGACTTACTTTGTCTTTTATGTAGTGATGTGGATGGAGGTAGCGTAGTAGGAATTTGTTTCTTTGTCTAATGTTTAGTAGTGATATCTCCCACTGAAAATATAGTTATTTTCGCGACAAGGCAAATATCAGTTCTTATGACCTGTTGCTATAATATTTCCTAATTTTATATACCTCTTTGTGTGTGTTTTTAGCGTGTTGCTAACGTATTTTTTATAAAATTGTGGAGATTTTTGTTGTTGAATTACGGTTTATGTGAGTGGCTAGTGTATTTCCAGGAAGCTTCAGATCTCTCTCCCTCTGTCTCTCTCTCTCTTTCTCTCTCTCTCTCTCTCTCTATATATATATATATATATATATATACGTACCATTATATTTCAGCGTATAAGGCGACATTTAAATTTTAAACGATATTAAAGGATTTAGTACAAAAGTCGCAAGAACTTAATCTGTCATTTCGACAGGAAGACATTAACATAACAAATAGATACTAACTATCTAATATGAAAATACATACATATATATGTCTTTCATTATAACCCAAAAGACTATCTAACGAAGATGAAACGGGTAGTCCATAAAACATTTTTCTACTTTGATATATCCAATATATATATATATATATATTGGATAAATACTTACGATATTACTTGTTCACCACTGTTGTAGCCTGGTATTGAACTTACAACTGTTTGGGTGAACAAGTAAATTACAGGGTTAGAGGGAGATAACTACCAGATTCGACTCTAAGCAAGGAATAGAGATAATATATCCTAGTGATCGTAATAAAAGCGTTCGGTTAAAAATTCTTAGCACCTGAGGAATGGCGAAGCGTAACGCGGCATAAACGTCGTACAAATGCCAACAAAGATCAGGACAATAGTCCGAATAATGTAAATAATGCAAATAATATCTTATCTCAGAAATACAGACATATCGTATGATACATCGTACGCTCAAAATCTAGCTCTTTCTACCAAGCGCCCATAGCTCAGAGGTAGAATCGCCGACTGACGCCTAATTCGGTCGGGTTTCAATTCTGGGTTTAAAGCAACCGAATGTCTAACCCTAGTGACGACCTGTGATGACTCTCTCTCTCTCTCTCTCTCTCTCTATATATATATATATATATATATATATATATATATATATATACTGTCCTGTGCAAAAGTATTAGGACAGAAAGTATTTTATTTTTTAAGAGGTGTATTGACAGAAAATAAACAATTTAATTAATGTAATCTTATTTGATTTACTCAACAAATGATTTAACAAGAAAAAATACTTGTTACAAAATCTAATGGTATCTCCTGCCAAGAAGCTTGTATTTGTTCCCAAAGTTTGTCTTGCAAAGTAACATTACATTTATCATTTTTTTATCTAAAATATGCCATACATGTTCAATATAATAGCTTCAAAATAATTTGTTGAATAAAAAATATGAAAAATTAATTTCAACTTCTTTTTAATACATTTCTTTTACACCTAGTTTTAAATATTCAATATTTATTAGCAATTTACTTGGCTTCTCACCCTGTATTTGATTTTCAGTGAGTTTCTTAGGAAACTCACCCCTGTCCTAATACTGAATCTTTAAAAATAAAATATTCTGTAACCTTTTATTTTCATTTTAATTGGAAGTTAAATGATTAGGGTTTACTATTTTCAGCAAACAACATACTGTGGTGCATTTTAATCTAATCTAAAATTTTTCACTTTTTTATATTTCAATTTTTTGGCCATTATTTGAGTGTTCGGCACATTTGTAAACAAAAGTTAATCCTCGGTTTAAAAATCTTGCAAAACTATTATAATTAAAAAAAAATGAAAACAACATTTTAAAATTTTTATTATTCATCCAAAAATTTATTTTTCTTCAGACTATAATGTCTTTACTCTATATTATCTATTAAACAATTAAAAGTTTATAAAATAAAATGATGTCATAGATTTATCGTATATTTTTTTTATTTTACTATTCGGAGGAAATTTTCGGTAATAAATGGAAAAAGTTTTCAAAAAATAATAGATGATTTACATTCCCCAATAAATCCTGCGCTTAATTAATAAGCACTATTTTCGCAACAAAATCCAATTTCTTAAAATTTCATGAATTTACATGGAAAAGGGTAACATGTAAAAAATATTTCACCTAGATATTTGAAAAATAATAATTTCAAAAAATAATTTCATTCGTTCTGAATATGGCCTGAAAGTTTCATTAAATCCGACAATCATTTGATTTAATTTAAGAATTTGAAAATTAATATATTAATCACTAGAAAAAAACTGAGTTGAGAAATATTACCTTTTCCATTGTAAACATTGCTAAGTATTTGGGTACCCGCATACTAAAATCAAAACAAAATTTTTTACCAGCATTTCATTTTGATGGAAAAAGTTTGTTTTTAATTAAGTGTGGGACCTTTTTTTTTTCATACTATGCTGTATTTCATCGATTTAGTGAAGTTACTTAAGTAATATATATATATATATATATACACACACACACAGACAGACAGACAGACAGACACACACACACACACACACATATATATATATTTATATGTATATATATATATATACATCGAAAGAGAGACATACACACAGACAAAGAGTATAGAGGCCGCAGATTATTTTCTAAGTATATTTTATAACCTCTCTGAACTTGGGTCATATGAGCCCAAAACTTAGATCCAGCATAATAATAAAATATCCAAATGTTGGGTAATTTTAGTTTTTATTTTCACTTAAAATTAAAGATCAAAATAATATGTTTAGAATGGTTCATGATAAAACATAACAGACATTCATTGTCGGTTATATTTAACAATACATATATATATATATGTACAACTCGGATTTTTACATAGCCTGCCCAGATCGAAATTTTCATGTGGAGGATATACAAGCCGTTCATAGATATCTAAACTAACAGGCGTTTACAACAGCATCCTCATCTCCATCAATAGAATAAATTGGTTTCCGACGAATGAAACCTATAGGTTTTAGTGATTACCAGTCCCTCTTCAAAATTCACAGACAAAAGCTACAGCATCACAAATAAAAAACCTGTGCTAAACAACAACACCATCATTATATGAGTATTTTTAATAACATCATGCACATGTAACCAGGAGAGAAAATAATGGCATAATCAAGGTTTTGGCCAACCACACTACTTTAGATTAGTAAGGAATCCCCATCAATATTCTAAATATCTAATTCAAACACTGGATTTGAAAAACTTTATTTCCTGAAGAACTATTTAAAAAGAAAGTTTATATGAATTTCAACTGGAAGCACAATATTGTCTGTTTGATTAGCGATTAGAATCTAAATGTTTCCTTGTAGGGAAACTGCTAATATTATCATGAGGAGGTGAGTTTGTGTGCAACTCAATCGGTGGTAAAGCTTGTAATTTTTCAATACTAGGATATTTTTGCAACACACGGACGCGTGTTTAAATTCTCACAATATTTAATATTGTTGAAGTTGTCGCTAAATTTATTTTTAAATTAACAAATTCTAAGTTTCGAGCAATTTTGCAGACCAGTCAATGATAAAACCTTTATTTTGCGGTTTCATAATTTTTTAAATTTATTTTTAGAAATCTTTATAGTAAACAAAAACTTTTCAGAAAATTTCTCATTTTCTTTTTTAAAAGCAAAGAATAAATACTTAAGATTTCGTACTCTTTAGTATGCAACATATAACAATATGTAACTATTTCTTTCTGGCGTTAAATTCCATCTTTTGAAGCGTTTGACTTTGTGATCTGTTAATAATTCTTGCAAAAGCAGGACGAACCAGAAACTAAATTGTTTTATAGAAAAAGAAAAAGAAATTATATGCAAAACACATTGCATTTTTATTAAATATTTTTTGTTATTTTATACGAAATTGTTTTTTAAACAGTGTAAGTGTTTTGTATGTTAAATAACAAAACTTTTAATTATTCTAAATAACTTAAAGAAAATTATTATACTTAGCAACAGACAATAGTAAAACCAAATGTGCGTTGTAGATCTTCATATGTTTGCACTTCTACTACCAATTTTCTTTTAACTATTCAATGTATGGCTATTGTAGAGGGTGTGGCTGACGGACGGAATAAAGAAAGTTATATGTAGATTGCCAAAACGCGTAATCTACTACGTCATATGAGAAAACGAAAATTAGATTTGGAGGACAAATGTTTGTTTGTTTGATTGATTGTGCGTATTGGTGGGGGTCAGATGTAGAGATGTTGAAAAATACATACGACAGATTGAAATAAATACAAAGCTTAACACAAAAATTTTCTACTTTATTTAAGATGGTTGGAAATGTCATTTATCATTTCATAACGGTATATAATACACATCTATTTTCTTCCTGTTTTGTGGCTTCCTACAAGAGCATGCGGACTTAAAGAACCAGAGACAATAATTTGGATAACTATGTGAAGTAAAAGCATAATAATTCATCTACAAAAATTTATTTGGGCGGCCATATGAAGAATTCAAATCCGTGTGTCAGAATTTCATAAGGAAAACAATTCTCAAACGCGAGTTCTGTAGGTTGTTGTTGCTTACTTACTGAGACATCCAAACGCTAATTTTACATTAATGTTATCCGGAATAAATTTCTTGTCAATAGCACACCTAGAAGAGCAGCCAATGCACATTACAATTTTGTATTTCAATCCAGATAAGAAAACTCACATTTTGATTAAAGCTAGCGAGAAAAGCACATCAAGTAAGCGAAGGTAAAGAGGCTTTGGCCAAGTAACAATGGACGAAGTTTTTATTCTCTAAGGAGAACTTCAAATTAAATTGTCTTGATAGAATGCAATGTTGTTGGCATGACCTTAGGAAGGAGAAGCAAGTTATTCCCTAACGTTCATTTTGCGTAGGTTATATGATGTTGTTGGGAGTTTTCATTTTAAAGCAATGTGAAAGTGGTTGTAATAGGAGGCAAACGATAAATCTCAGACTTACGTAGGGCCATTAGCAGAGATTGTTGTCCCATTTCTCTACTGCCACTGGGAAATGCATCTTGCATTGCTGCGGAATAAATAATTCATTTAAAAGAGTTAATCCTTCTAAACTGTTGCGCCCACTTTTACACTGATTACATTTTGGAAAGACATGAAAATATTTCTACATCGCCTCATAGTTATGGGTTTAGGCTCCCTTATTAATATCACCCTTTCTGGAATTCAAACATGTGTCAAAATGGTGGTGGTGGGGGACAATTAACACCCTTTCCCTAAAATCATATATAATAAAGAAAAAAAACATAGAATCCTATGATCCTCTACTTCCTGAATAGACATGGCAATGACACTAAATGCCCGACAATCTCTCCTTGATGAATGTGATTCTACAGAAGGTTGGTGAAAATATCATGTACTAAACATTTAAGCAACAAATAAGTTTTAGAGAAAAATCGCGCAAAATATACCTACATCAATAGTAAAAAAGACAGTTCAAAATTCTACGGCAACTGATTTGGAAAGCGGGTTTGGAAAATTTGACGCTGGCAGTACATATTGAAAGCCAGAGGGAGAGTGAAAAACAACGGCTATTTAACGAGCTTGTGTAAATGGATTACAGGACAAGGTTGGCAGGACATAATTTACTTGGTTAGATAAATGATAAGCAATTGTGGAGTTCTATGATTGCCAACGCCCTGATGATTCACAGCACAAATAAAACAAATTAACAAGAATTGAATTGAATCTAAGTATTTACCCGTTAAGAATTGATCTGCAAATTTATCCATTGAGAACAGCAAGGAAATCACATGGAAGCTCCCTTCCTGCACTTTTCAGCGTGGCTGATCCTAACCGCAATACGCCTTGTCATACTCACATTCCCGACTAACATGAAATGGAAAGATTATAGTGTATCCATTGATAGATCTCTTTTCTCACATCCTGTATTTATAAGACTAACATTCATCAATACTTTGAATATTGCTGCCAAGTTTCGTCTAGTATTTCTACTATACATTTAGAGATTCTAGATAAAATCTAAAGAAGAATCAGCAATATTATTGGTCCTAACCTGACTTCAGTCATTTTCCAACATCCCCAAGGAATTTTCTCTTAGATATTTACATGTTTTTGTTTGGATGAACTCTTTCTTTATTGTAACTCATCTTATGAATCTAAGCACAGTATTAGATTAGCATCAAAGGTTCATCAATGTACAGTAGAATTAGCTAGATGTAACCGTAAATTCCATGATAACAGATTCTTTTTTCACACTTCTTGTTTGTGGAAATCTCATTCGGTTCCATGATTAACAGCCAACTTTGATCTTTAAAGCTCTAAATTCAAAATCAACCGTTATCTACTGCTTAATTGATTACTCTTTTATTGTTCTCGCTCTTGAATAATGTTAGTCTCTTATTATTATTTTTCAGACTCAGTTTTGATTGTTAGTGGATTGCATAGGGCAATATGATTAAAACAAATGTATATTGCAGAGAGGAAGAGAAGAATATCTTGAGTAAAGCACTGAAAGGAAAAACTTCTGTTCGGGACTTTAGCATATGTGGTGTCTGCAAAACAAAATAAATGCTTTCAGATTTTATAATTGAAAAGGAAATTTTTTTAGATATTAATTACTGTCGATATTACTTTTCGATTTACTGGATAATTTGTAAAATTTTCCATTGTAGGAACGTGTGATTTTTTCATTCAAAGTTCGCATGTAACATTTCAAGAGTTGAAATTGATTTTATAACTAAATTCCCTGCGCATTCTATTCCTAGATCATGATTTGAGTCACTTTTTTTTGGAATATTTGAATTTCACAAACTCTATTTTTGAGGCGGATATATTTATTTATATAAATTTATAAATGTTCTTGTGTAGGGATATTGTGCGCATGTGCAAATACAAACGCGTGTAATTATTTTTCGATGTCTTTTACTCATTCTCTCACACGCACACAAACTCAAACATTGATATATATATATATAAACTGTTGCGATGGATGAATTGACATTTAAATTAGGCAAAGATGAAATTAACACTGATATCTAATTTTAAAATATGCATTTACCAAAGTTACACAAAAATATCTTGAAGTACTGGAGAATAAATATATTCAATAAAATTGCCAATGGCATCAATCCCCGCCTTCCAACGATTTCTGAATCTCTTGCATATCTTCTGAACGATCTCCCCGGTTAAATTGGTGAATGCTGCCATAATACTTGTCTTCAGTTCATCCTTGGTGTAACAAGAAGTTTTGTTGATCTCTCGTTCAGCTGTACCCTATTCATAATAATCAAGGTGGTCGAAGTCTGAGGATTTTAGATATCCGGATATATGGAGAGATGCGGTTGAAGGAATTTGACAATTATGAATGCGATCTTCTGCATGTTTAGCACGATGAAGAGTCCTGTTGCCAGACATAGGGTCTTCCAGCAGCGATCCCTCGACTTAGTGCATTACTACCTCTTATAGGCATTTGATGTAGTCTTCCGTGTTGAATCTAAGGCCCTCACCAAAAAGTGCAGTAGTTCAGAAAGACGAGAATGAATTTCCCGGGCAGCCGTACCTTCGTAATAACTCATCTATCTCCTTCTGCATCCACTGCACTATCCTCAGTTTTTACACCCAATTCCTCAGAAATATTGGCATTAGAGCTTCGGGTGTGAATGTCAAATAGTACAGTATGTCATTTCTAAATTTCTGGCGGAGTAAATTACGTCATGGTGCTCTTTTTCTCATCGACGGTGCCCAACTGACCCTGCTACACTATGTATTCAAGAAAATAAAAAGCAACCCGCATGCGAGTGATTCAAAATTGGCAACAATTTAACCATAGCAATGTTTATTTTACACCTGACACACATATACAGAATGCGATGGGTAAATTATCGCCTTATTATTTTAATAACGGCAAAATATAAAAATTTCAAATGCAACGTCACTCGCCTCACCTGTCTTCTTGAAACACGTTATCTTTTCAGCATCCTATTTTCACTCTTTACTTTCACTTGGGTATTAGTAGCATTACCACCTTTCTTGGGAGTGAAATGATTAAATATGAAATATACATTCTTATGTGAATTATATGAAGAGGCAAAATTATTTTTCTACTGACGAGTAATTATATCTATAATTTGTAATTTCTATTTCTATCCCGTATTCTTTCGCTTCTTTCTTTCGTCTTCCTCTTCTTTCGATTTCCTCTTTTTTGACTGCAACAGTTCCTTTTTGTTTTATTATTTATTTATTCTCATTTTGCGTTTGTTTCTGTTTCATAATTTTGCAATGAATCATCTTGTTAATGCCCGAAATTCATCAGAATAGTTCCGCGACATCTTAGAATCTCTCAGCTGCCGATGTGCTTCTTCATTTTGGAGAACATAGCTGAGCTCATGAAAACATATACATCATCCAGATATATATATCAGTCTGTTTGTAACACGAAATATTTACGTCATTTATTTATCTATGTATATTTTGTTTTTATTTGTATATAAATGCGCAGTTCGAGTCTAAGTTTATGGTGCATTGCATCTTTTACTGGTCTTTAACATCTGCCCACATTGCCTATATTTTCTCTGATTAGAATACAGAGGAAATATTCATACGAACGCAAAAGTAAAAAAAAAATCTAAATATATCTAAGGTTAACCGGTACACGTCTAAACCACGAAGTGACATCAATACCTCAAAAAGGGAATTATCTAGAAACACTAACGTTTTGACTAGATAACAAAATTAGATTTAAACAGTAGAAGATAACATTTCCTCAATTAGACGATCAATAATATTTAAGTAATAAGAACAGATAAAGTGAAATCGTTATTAAATAACGGGTTTATTCTACATCATGAGATAAAAAAAATCACTGATTTTATTAGGTAAAAGCGAATGTTTCTAACAATTCTTTTTATAACATTTGGATTAAATTCATAGGAAAAAAGTTTCCGTTGAAACATCGTGCACAAACCTAAGCATTTTATATTTCGTAAAACATAAAGGTCGATAAAGCATACTCATGTTCGAAAATGACTTACTTAAAAGTCCGACTATTTAATTTCTAATTGGAGAGAAGCGATGAATTCATATATACATACCAATGTTATTTCGGCCATTGTACGCCCGGTACTGCTTCAGGTGATATACATTGAAATCTCGAACCGAAAATTTTATTTGGTCCACAAGGTTATATTTGTTGGGTTCTTGAGCACCATGATTGAAAAAGAAGATTTTAATGCGAGAATTTTGTTCCACAAAAAACAACACAAATTTCAAGAAAAGACAACGCAATAAGAAATGATGTAAAAAATATGAAACTTTTGTATTTGACAATATATATACAATATAAGCAATTTGTAGAATTCTGTGTTTCTTCTATTTGATAGAAAAGTGTCTTTTATTTTTGCATGAATGTTGTTGGAAGATAGAAATGCATATTTTGGGTCTTGTAATTAAACAGAATAGTAGCACAAAGTTTCTTTCCTTGTTATATATTATCCGCTAAGTAGGTTGAAAATAAAAGTGTTTCAAATTTTGTTGAAAAAGGATTGTAAATGAGAATTTCCAAAGGGAGAGAGAGAGAGAGAGAGAGAGAGAGAGTTTGGGGATCAAATGTAAATAGTAGTAATTGGTAGAAGGTGTGTGTAAAACGATGAATAAGTATACTTAACTTAGTAACTCTGTGTTACTTCTCCTTTTTGTTTGCTGAGAGTGTGAAAAGTTTTACGGCCGTTGAAGGGGTCTTGTTGAAGGTGTTTCCTCTCTTCTTTCCGTTCGTATCGTTTGAGTGGGCGAAGGATTAGTTTGTCGGCACTGGTCTCTTTGATGTTGGCGCCTATCTGACTCTGTGTATCTGACATTGCGTCTTTCGGGGTTGACTGGCGTGGCTGACTGTCTCTATGACTGACAGATCGACTGCTTGCTCTAGTGACGGATCGACCGACTTCTGTCTCTCACTGACCGTCTTGAGTGACTGTGACCGGTCAGGGGACATCTTTAAATATAGAATTCTGGTCACATGGAAGGATCCCAGAACGATTTTTCTTTAGAAAAAACCGTTTCGTTGAGGTATTTTGAATTTCTCAATTTGTCAACCAATCACGATCTAGAGTATTGCTTTTCACACAGACTATTGCAAAAAACGTCTGTATCCGCTTAAATCCTCTTTTGCGGATGTGCAATTTTTTTTTACCAAATGTTGTAGTTGTCTAAATTTGATTTTGCTGGTGTGCAATTTATTTTGTGTTTTTTTTTAGTTGGTTGAAGGATTATATAGGATTTATATCCTATAGATTGTTCTAATACCAGATTCCATGCTTCTTTTTTATATCTCATTTTCAGTTAATTGTGTTCTGGAATTCAACACCAACTTTTTTCCCTTTGATTTTGCCAGGAACCTCACAGTTCCTCAGGGCAAGTTACTTTCTGCATCATTTGATCAACGCTTTTATCCCCGGTCCGAGGAGATTTGATTTACTAAAGGGAATCAAATTAAAAGAAACTTTTTTAAAAAGTCATGTCAATTTGCATTAGAAGTCTATTCCCAATAGATTAATTTAGCTTAAAAATCAGCTTATATCATGTGAAGAAGGCGTACAACGGATGAAACGTCTTTAATGTAGCAATAAAGATGAGGACAGAAGTCCAAACGGTGTAAACAATTACAAGCCTCATATCAGAAATATATATATATATATATATATATATATATATATATCAGCATACAGTGTGGATATAGAAGAATCTAAAAGAGTATCCTGTACATACATTGGAAGGATAATTCTCTAAGAGAGTTCTAAATATATATGTATATAAATACATATAAAGCAAATCTAAGAAAAATTAAGGCAGACACGTTATTTCATGGTAAATCGGAATTATAGGACTATTTCAAGCGAACCATCACCAGTTTACGTCTTTATTTTACAAAGTATTTTATACTATTCGTGTAAATTCCTTTGTGACATAAAGACGGAAGCTGATGATGCTTCGCATGAAATAGGCCTATAATTCCGATTTACCATGAAATAACGTGTCTGCCTTAATTTTTCTTATATATATATATATATATATATATATATATATATATATATGTATATATATATTTTAATCATTTCACCCCGAGCAAGGCAGAAACGCCACTGATGTGCAGGGTGTTACATAAATGTAGAAAGATTAATTAGAAAAGAGTGAGTAGTACAAGCTAGTTAGAAGCGAACAATAGAAAGCTGAGAAAGCAGGTGCGATGACAGATACATAGGTGGAGAGAAAGGGAAGGTTATACAGGGGAGGGGAGAGAGCTAGAGGCCAGTGGTTAGTAGATGAGTATTAACTTTGCATTTCAATTTCTGGAGGTTGTAGCCGTCAGGAAAGCAAGAATACGGGAGTGAGTTCCACAGGCGGGAAGTGCGAGAGAAGAAGCGGCAGGAGTAGAATTGTCGTCTGCATTTGGCTAACCTGACTGTGAATGGGTGGGACCCAGTTGCCAGTCTGGTTGCACGGGTAAACACCTATTGAGGAGGCATCAGTGACTTAAACTCATCCGAGCAGAATCCATGAAAGTATTTATAGAAGAGACAGAGGGAGGCCACATTTCGTCGATGGGAAAGTGGCTGCAGTCGAGTCGCCAGATCAGTACCTATCACATTAGAAACTCTCCTTTGGAGCTTGTCAAGAACACTGAGGAGAACGGCAGGGACACCTGACCATAAATGGCAGCAGTACTCCATGCAAGGACGGATGGTTGACTTGTATATATGCAGGATGGATTCAGGTGGAAAAAACATCCTGGATCGACATAGTGACCCAACCTTCTTAGCAGTAGATTTTGCTATGGATTCAATATAGTGGTTCCATTTGAGGTCTGAGGACAGGGTAAGTCCGAGGAGGCGTAGTGTATTACTCTCCGGGAGAATCACCTGGTCCATGCTTATGGGAGGCAGAAGAGGTTGCCTGTAATGGTTGACAGACAACAGCTTGGTCTTAGAGGAATTGAAGTTGACAAGCCACTTCTTGCCCCAGTTCACCACAGAGTGTGGATCCCGCTCAAGGTCAGCATCGAGATTATATCTATCCGCCACGACAGGTATTTTTACTGGAGCGGGAGTATATTGTAGTGTCATCTGTGTAGATGCCTACTTGGGACTTGATCTCATCTGGGAGGTCGTTGATGAAAATAAGGAAGAGCGTCGGGCCCAGGATAGAGCCCTGTGGGACACCAGCATTCGTGCTGTAGGAGGAAGAGGCACGCCCATTCAGAACGACCTTCATTTTGCGGTTATTTAAGAAAGATTGGCTTAGGTCAAACAGGCGACCGGTTATACCATAACCGCGTAGCTTGCATAGGAGGCCAGGGTGCCAAACCCTGTCGAAAGCCTTGGAGATGTCCAGAGCAACTGCTCGAGCCTCGTCAGACTCATCAAGGGCCTGTAGCATGTACTCCGTTACAGTTGTTAGCAGGTAGGCCGTGGACCTGTCAAAGCGGAATCCATATTGCCTGTCGGAGAACAGTTTGTGGGCGGTGAGATGATGAACTATTTCAGCATTGATTATAGCCTCGAATACTTTCCCGAATATCGGTAGAAGACTGATAGGGCGATAGTTGGATGGGTCCGAGGGTTCACCACAATTCTTAAAGACAGGAACGACTGAGGAGAATTTCCAGCATGCAGGAAAGCACGAAGCAGAAAGGCAGTAGTTAAACAGTTTAGAGAGGACAGGGGAAAGTCCAGGGGCACACCTCTTAAGGACTATCACCGGGATCCCATCGTCTCCACACGCCTTATGGGGGTCGAGTTTTTTATATATATATATATTAAGCCAGAAGATAATTTTCTTAACATATATTGTTAAATAGAGCAGACACTGAATCTCTGCTATGTTTAATCATAATCCGTTCTAAACATCGAATTGGTTTTAATTTCAATGTTTATCTTTATTTTCACCTGAAATTAATGCCACAATACGATGTTTAGAATGACTCATGATTAAACATAACTGATATTCATGGTCTTTTATGTTTTACTATAGATATATATAGTGAGAGTGTGATTAATGAATTGTCGTCTAAACTATGAAAAATGGAAATAAGATTGACATCTTATTTCAACAAATATAATTAGTAAGATTTCACAAAATTATCTTGAAATACCAAAGAGTAATTTTATTCTATGAAATCATCACTGGTTTCAGCGACCGTCTCCAGACAATTTTGAAATCTTCTGCAGTTCTTCAGGTCGGTCTTACTGCTTAAGTTGGTGAACGCTTCAAAAATCCTGCCTTCAGTTTTGTTTGACTCTCGCTCAATTGTGTTCCAACTATAACCATCAAGGACTTTGAAGTTTAGGAAGTTAGGTAGCCAGATGCAAGCGGTGATGCAGTCGCAGAAATCTCCTGCAGCCATGACTGGATTTTCTTGCTTATCGGGCATAGTGCAGAGTTACGTTGCCAGATGTAATGCTTACCAGCAGCAAACCTCTTGACCCAGGACAGTACTATCTCTACTAGGAACTTGATGTAGACTTTTGTGAGATGAGGAATGGAGACATAACATCGCCATCACTAGTTGTCACTCGAAACACCATGATAATTACTGTCATCCAAACACTGAAATGTTCATATAGGAGCTTACGGAGAGTATGTCAAGCATTTTCCAAACTTCTGACGCATCTATACTTTGTGTGAGTGTTAGCAGCTCATGTTTTAGAAGTGAACAGTAAGTCTACACACACTTAGGATTTGGGGAAGGCCAAAGCATGAACACATTATCAAAGGAAGTGAAACAGAGAACCAGTGCACATAGTGTTCATCAAGTTTATCAAACGACACTCCTTAGGCTTTGTTCTTCTCCATTAGTTGCCAACTAAGACTAAGAGTCTAGTCTTTCCCTACCATTTAACCCATAGTTAAGAAAAGATAAGAAAATGTATTCAAACATTTTCCAATAGGAACTCCGAATAAGTAAAAGTCGTTGGCTGCAAGTGGAACTCAAATCATGATTTCTCATTCTGTGGCAATCCCGCGCACACACCCACACACACACTATACTTTTAAAAAAAATCATAATATTTTTAATTATAGATTTGCCTATTTATTAGAAAATTAAAGCAAAAACTTAGGATTATTTGCACTATGAATATGCATGATAATACAAATAACATGCCCAAATAATCGCAGACACAATGTTTCAATAGTTTCATGAATGTTACCTTATTAATCAGAATGGAGACTATCCCAAATTATTCTGCTGTACTTATAAATTTTAATTACAGAACTCTCGCAAAATCTACAAACAGAAATATTCTTTTAAAAAAGAAAATTAAAAAACGGAAAAGACTTTCATATTAATATTAATGAAGACACACTTATAAAGACGATATTGATGTTGTTCACGTGCTATGATTTGGTGAGCTATCGTCTTTCCTCAAATGGCAATTTGAAGAAATACGATTGTTTCGCTGTATCAATAATGATATACAAAAGTTCAGACTTGTTGATGAATTCGGCTACAAAATTCTCGTAGGTTACAATCGGTTTAAGAATAGGTTGATAAGCTGACCAGTTAATTCAACTGGTGTATTGAAAATACTGTGTGAACCAGAAAGTTCTGACTCACTTAGAAAACGGGGGAAAAAAACAACAAACCTTTATCAGTGCCCAATGGAATTTCCAAAATGTACTGCATTTTGAACTTGTTCTACAAAATCATGACATGAACGCTAAACTGTATCGCCAGCAGCTAGACTGCGTGTACGACAAATTATAAAGAAGTATCCTATATTAGTCAATCAAGGCTGGGCTTTGTGTCAGAAAAAAAAATGCGATGCCACACACTATCAGGCTGTTTAAATAAATGTTCAAAATCTTTCCACATTCAGTCTCGATGCTGTTCTGGGTTAGTATTTGCTGTTACGCTCAATAGCACACTTTCTCCGCGATCAGCATTTAACACTTGGTGAAGTGAGGAAAGCTCGTTTACATTTTTGTTTCAAAGCCGGAGAAGTTGTATCTAGGACAGATTCGGATGATGGCTGATCACTGTCAGATCACCGAGAATTATGGACTGTATTTGGAAGAATAAATGTTGTGTTGCTTCATAAAATTTTGTTCTCTTTCTTCTTCTTGTATGTGCGATGTCCTTTCAGAACGTAGGCGATTATGGCTTTCCACATCTCCCTGTCCCTGGTAGCACTTATCAATCTTTCTCCTGTTGCACCATGCAACCTTCGGATCAGGTCCTTCAAATCCGCTGCTTTCCCCTGTCTCTTTTACCCTCTATCTGGTCTGTTAGCATTAGGTTCGCCAATCCCTCCTTCCTCATTGCATCTCCCAGGAACTTTAGCTGTCTCTTCCTGATGCTCAGTATTAATTTCCTTTTCGTTTCCATCATTTCCAAAACCTTGTCATTGCTCACAGGCTCGGTCCATGATATCCACAGCATCCTTCTGTAGAACCACATTTCAGCTGCTTCAAGTTTTTCCTTCATCTTCGAAGATATTGTCCAACATTTACTACCATATTGAAGAACCGACATGACATAGCAATTCAGTACTCTCCTCTTTGTTTCTGGCAAGATTTTCCTGTTTCTTAATACTTTACTCAACTTCTGGAATGTTTCTTTCGTCATGCCAATTTTGATCTCCGTGTCGCACTTACCGTCTTCTGTTAGAACATTTCCCAGGTAATTAAATTTTTGTACCTGCTTGATTTTAGTGTCCCTCGCCTGTATTTGGCATTTTGGGCTACCCGAATTGTTGATGACCATGCATTTTTTTTCTTGTATTTTATATGTAGTCCATTCTTGTCACTCTCTTCAGCTACCTTCTGTAGGAGGTCTTGTGGTTTTCTTTTCCGTGTCTGCTAATTAGCACTGTATCATCTGCGTACCTTATATTGTTTAAAATGTGGCCCCCGATGACGAATCCTGGCATAATTTCTAGGGTTCTCAGAATAATCTCGCTGTACATATTAAATAGATCCGGTGAAAAGACACATCCTTGTCTTTCAATCTTTGTATAAATGCTGAATTCGTTACATGTCCGTATGCAGGCAGTTTGCTGCCAATAGAGATTCTTGATTACTCTTAGGTTTTTCCAAAATATGTCAAGGCTTCCAAGCATCTCCATCAATTCTGTGTGGAGTATCTTGTCAAACGCCTTCGCATAATCAATAAAACATAGGTCAAAGTCCTTCTTCATTTGTTTTGCCCTTTCAGAGAGATTCCTCAACATAAAAAAGGCGTTCCTTGCTCCAGTGTCTTTGACGAAACCGCACTATTCTTGTCCTATCTCTGTCCTGATTCTGCTTCTTGCTCTATTCATCAGGATTCGGACGATCTGTTTTGTTATATGGCTCATTAAACTGATGGTTCTGTGGAGTTCGCAATTGTTTAATACTGGCTTCTTAGGCAGTGCTATGAAACTCGACTTACTGAGGTTATCTGTTATTACACCACTATTATAAATTTCATTTATTATTTCTATAATTTTCTCTATGCCAAATTCTTCCAGGGTTATCAGCAGCTCTATGACTATGTCATCTGGTCCATCCGTTTTGTTTCTATTCAGTTTGGCTATTGCAGATTCCACTTCAGACTTGAATATTTCCGGTTTGTCCACTTCTTTGTGTATTATCGGTTGCATTCTCTTGTAGTGGAAAATTTTTTATATATTCTTCCCATCGTTGGACTATTTTCTCTTTCTCCAATATGATTGTTCCATCTTTGGTTTTTATACATCTTGTTAAGGAGCAGGTTTTTTTTTTCCTGTCAGTTCTTTTATTTCTTTATGCATGTCTGCTTTATTATGCCTGTTCACTCTCTCTACTTCTGCACATTTGCCATTGAGCCATTCCTCTTTACCCTGTCTGCATTTTCTCCTTATTTTCTTGTGTAGTTCCTTGTACTCCATTCCATGTCTTGATATCATTTTCTGCATTCTTTGCATCATGTCGAGAATCTCTTCAGTCATCAACTCGTTTTTTTCTGCGCTTGATTTCTTTTGGGGTAATCTTGTTTGCTGATATTACTATCGCTTCCTTGAGTGAGTCCCATTTCAATTGTCCTTTTCCAATTTTTTCTTCATGTTTGATTTTCACGCTGCTAGTGTATTCTTTCTGTAGGCTGAGGTCATTCACGAGAGTGTTGTATTTCAGTTTTGGTGATGCACTAAGGCTTCTTCAATCTCCGGAGTTTCACCTTTAGTTTGCGGATGACTGGGACGTGGTGGCTTTTACAATCGGCGCTTGGATAGGTTTTGCATTGAAACACTTCGCTTCCTAATTGAGTTTGGATTTTCTGGCAAACCTAATACCAACATGGTATTCCGGCATTCATTTTCTTTGGTAAAAACGATGAAACAATTCCGTTCATGAAATAACTTTTCTAAAATGTTTCATTTCTTGTATCGTGTATATTCAAAGCATCTACATATGGATGACCTAACATCTTAATCCTAACAGGAAGTCGCAAAATCTCCCAGTAGTTCCTATTACGTTCATCCTTGGCATCTCTACGTATTCTCCAACACATTTTATTAAAGTTTTTAAAAAGGCGGTTTTTAATTCAAGTTTAAAGATCAGTCTCACACGTTATTTATAAGCGAATGAGAATGTTCTTTTTACTACACGCAAAGTTCTTTTACATTATGTATATTCGAAATGCGATTTTTTTATTTTTATCACAACGTTTCTTGAAACAGATTTAGAAAACAAATACAACTGTTGAGCGACTAAAAGCATTTGTTTGGAATGAGATGCCATAAAAATTGAAATATCAATTTTTTATTTGGTAGTTCAAACTAATACTAAGTTTAAAAAAGTTGAGAACTCTGCTCTAGAGTGTCGTGGCACAATGTTTAAAAGGGATAAATTCAAACCTTTCTTCTGAACGTATAAAATATATATCCCTGTTGTAATTCTTTATATTTTTCTTTCTTCAGACTTATTTAACTTAAAACTAACAGTTTGTAAGGAACTGATGATCCAGGTTTTTTTTTTTGTTGTTTGTGAATAAAGTTAACCGACCCTCAAAAATATAGTTGTAAATGCAAAGAAAAAATGCAAATTATGACAAGATATTTTCTTGTTCGTTCTCTCTCAGTTTTGGATTTTGTATAAAGGATATGTTTGGAACTTGCTTTTAATATGTAACTCTGATGTAGACCATACTTTGAAAGATTCTCTGTATGAAGAAAATCGATTTTTATACTGAATGCACGATCAGTCTGTATCGTGAATATTGATTATTGTAGCAAGAAACAATGCGATGACCCTGTAAAAAAGATCTAGTTAAAGAAAAGTATTAAAACAGGGGTATTCTTGAAACAAGTCTTAGGAATTTATCAAGTTAAATTATGTTAAGTTTAATCGACCAAGTTTATTTTCATTCCCAGTTTGGAATTTTATACAGACTGCAACTACCTTGATTATTATGTGTCGACACAGTTTGGCAAAGAGACCAAGGAAACTCCTTGTAACACAAGAGATGAACTAAAGGCAAGGATTACGACAGCTTGTACAACTTTAACAAGGAGACCACCCAGAAAAGTTGTAGAAGATTCCGAATTCAACTGGAGGCCGTGATTGAAGCCAATGTCAATTTTATTGAATGAACTTATTCTTTAGTATTTCTAAATATTTTTGTGTAATTCTGGTAAATATATCTGTTAAAATAGGATGTTAGTGTTATTTTCATTTTTGTGTAATTCATGCATTTCATCCATCGGACATATAATTAATTTGAGAGCGATAGATTGAAAGACACGTGAAATTTTGTCATATGCCTAAAAAAATTCATAATCATCTGTGTTCATGTAGTTATAAATGTATATGCTACGTTTTCAAAGCCTGATACTGCCGAATTATTATCTGTCTCCTCTTAATATGTTTACATAACACAGAAGTTAAATAATACTTAAATGATTTGAGAAAAGCTAAGTGATATTTTGAAAGATTTGTTAGATAAATAGATAGAAAAATAAATCTTTCTTATTGAAATTTGGAATCACAGGTGCTGACATGTATTTCCCCAGAAAGTAAATTTCTTAATTTAAACGAAATAATGAATGCATTCCATTAATGTTAGAAATGGTTTTCTGTTTAGTTCTTTATAGGAAGATTAACGACATAGAAGGCGCAGGATCCACTCCTGGTAGAGCGTTACGGAATAATAGGCACAGTTTATGCGGATATGTGAAGAAAATAACAAATAAAACTAGCCTTGCATTGGTTAAAATTGTATTGATCAAGGAAAAATTATCGATTTTAAAGAGCAGTGGTTGGCGGGAAGAAAAGTTCTAACTGAACTAATTCTCATTAATAGAATACGGAATAAAGGAGGGTGCTTCACTAGAATGGGCGTATCATGACAGGTCCTAGCTTTAAAAGTTAGAACTGATGAAACTATCGAATGTAGTTCATCTCGCTACTTTCTATGGAAGTAGCGATACAGCAATGAGAGGTCAGTGACATTTCTTCTGTGAGAGAGGAGTTCAAGGGTAAAAATTAATTTGTCAACAGCAAAGACGCGAAGACGATTTTAGATTCTATCCAGATTCGAAATTGAGGCCTGGGCAGCTCCTTCCCACAGATGACAACAGTACTCAGTTTTGATATTGCTTTGACTTGGTAGATGATAACACTAGGGGTTAGGAACTTACAGAAGCGGTACAGAGACCTGATCAATTTAACTGCATCTTTTACAATGAATCGTATGTAGGATTTCCACCTGAGGTATGGGTTGTGTTTAAGTACAAAAAGCTCACTCAAGGCAGGATATCCACATAGTGTACATACATTCATTTTGACTTGTAATAGTTTAGGGTCTGATCTAGATGGAATGTACATGTTTGGTTTTTAAAGTCAATGAATGTAACCAGCTAGTTTTTCCGACACTGAGAAATAGGAGGTAAATCGGATGAGAGGACAGGTGCAAATCTCTGAGTTTTTCTGTTGTCGTCGTAATTGGAATTGTAGAGAAATAAATCCTAATAATAACTGTGTTCTCAAAAAGATCGAATTCACACAACCAATTTTAGCGCGATTCAAAACAGAGATGTATTAAAGGAAGTGACAGTTTACAAGGTAGTTTTATTTTTCTCGCTCGTCCGAATATGGCAATCCTTTCCGATAAAGATTATGTTCCTTTTTTTATAATCTAGGTTTAGTATCATACGATTTTTGTTTTGTCATCGTCATGATCCTTCAAATCATTTAATATCGAAAATGGTACAAAACTTAAACCAAAAAACCCATACTATATTCTGATGACGTCTTTCTACTTATTTAATTTTTATTAGCATTTTTAATCTTTTTGTCTTTTCTAAAAATGAGACGCTCTTCAAAGAATGACAAAAAGCTTTTAGTGCCGAGTTTCTTTGCTTCAAGTGAAGTTACTAGATCGAAGTTAATATTCTTTCTTTCTTTCGTTCTTTCTTTCTTTCTTTCTTTCACTTACTCACTTGTTCTTTTATTCACTCATGTATATATATATATATATATATATATATACATATTCTTACTTTTTCGATATCTCGATTTTTCAGGCAAATATGCAATCTACAGACGTTGATGGTCTGCATAGAATAATCTAACCTAATTCAGCTTTCGTATTTGAGCAGATATTTATTCAATGTTAGCATATAATCATTAATTCCCTTCTGTTGTTTAGTAAATTAGGATTATTTAAGAGTTTTAAGCACAGCATATAATCCTTGACACATAAAGACAAAATATATACAGTCTTCCTTAAAAGTATTATGCCTATTAATTTAAGTTTTGAAATCTTATTTTTCAATTTCATATTTGAATTAAATTATATAATTAAAAAATTAAAAATTGTATCCCAGTATTACAATATATATTTATCATAAAGAAAGCAATTTTGATTTTCTTGACAGTATAGCATAATAAGTTAAGTTAGGCACTATCCATTTGAAAAAGAGCACCATGACGTAATTCATTCCGCGAGTAATTTCGAAACAGTATGCTGCTTTGCTTGGCATTCGCATCGAATACAATGCCATAAAGCAGTCTAATTGAATGCTTAGAAGTTTACATACCCGTGGGTATCAAAAATCTGACCAGATACCATTGGGAATAAAATGCTTTGTTTCTACCCATTCTCTGATTCCTCACGCAGGGAAGTCCATTTTAAAATGAAGAGCGTGATTGGCATGAAACAAGTTCAATAGAAATCGGTTGAACTCGTTATGTAAAATCGACATTACTTCTGTTTGAAATCGTTCTGTTCCTATTTGTCTGTCTGTAACATTTATATTCCCTAAATTGCCATTTTGTTTTTATCTCAGTCTTTAATAAAGATATTGCATTAAATAAATTTCCCTACTGATGTTTCCTTCACAACATGTTCTACATTAATTCTTTTTCGTCTTCCTCTCTCCAAGGACAAAGGGAATAAAAGCGTTGCATGACTGATATAAATGAGATTTGGCCCAAAGAGTTTTGAGCTCGATCCATGGCCACAGCAGAGATAATAAAAATCTGGAGTTTTATCAAGAGAAATCAACTAAAACTGCTATATATCCAAAGTTGTGGAATGTGGAAGTAAAACAATCTACCCGGTGGGCTAGATAATGTATTCGGTTCAAAATAGCGGACAAATATCACCTGAAGAAGGCCGGAGCGTTTAAAAGCCTCAACAATATAGCAATAAAGATAAGTCAAACAATCTGAACAATCTAAATCGTTTAAAGCTATATCTTGATTCGGTTAACTTTTAGTGAATTTAAATTTATGTATTGAACTTATCTAATAAAACTTTTGAATCTTTCAAATCTACTTCGTAATTTTAGAGCCCCTGTTTGCAGCTTTTACTGTATAAGTTAGCAGATATCACTAAACACAGTTGCATATAAGTAGGAGTACTATGTTTGTTAAAACGTTGATTATTCTACATTATTCAGTTCATATATGGAGCATAGTTGTGGTAGTATTATCAACATAACTATTCTTTAGAGTCTTGGTCATTGGACATGTTTATTAGGGCGGTTTAATTATAAATAAATTTCGAGATGTAGTGTTGCAGTTAAAATGTAAAAGATGTATACCTGTCTTACAGATTATATCTAAAGTACGTAGCAAAGAACTACTTCTAGATAAACTTGACATATTTGTGATGGATAATAGAATAATCCAGAACCTATAATAAGGGCAAATCACCTGTAAACGGATGGAAAATGAATTCATTCATTATACACAAATTGAAAGGGGGCTAAGTCCAAAGATGTGTCTTCTCCTTGGACTTTTTCGAACTATGCAATTGAGTGATTCTGCAAGAATGAGAAATTCTTCCAGAATTCGTTACTGATAGCCACAATCTTAACAGCATAAGATAGTAGATAACAAAATTTGTTATCAGACACGAAAAAGAGACTGCAAGAACTACTCCAGAAGGCAGTGTAAAAAGCGAGAAAAAAAGACCCAAACGTCAAGAATATAGCATGATTATAAAAAAAAGTAAAAGAACAGCCCAATACGAGAATAAAACAAAAGTAGAGATACTAAAATGAAGCAAATAAAACAATGTAAACACCGTGGATGTGTATTAACAAGGGAAAGAAAGTACAACACCGAAAACACAAGGCGGATTGGGATAGCGAAAGATGCCAAAAAAAATGATTACTGTACTGTTATATAATATCAGTCCTTCTATAATAGAATGTATGCTGAACCATCTCCTTCTGCATGAAGATGAAACTTGAGGCTATAGAAATGTGGTACTACAGAAGGATGCTGAGAATACTATGGATCTAACATATGAGGAATGTGAAAATTTGACCGAAAATGAAAATAAAAAACACAATTATACTTAACATTAGATAGATACAGTTGAAACGTCAAAGGCACATAATGAGGCAAGTAGGTTTGGAAAATGTGATACACGCAGGATATACTAGATGCAAATGGAAGAGAGGAAAGCAACGCATAAATTACTTTTCCGAGCTTGTGCAAATGGATAGCATGTTTTGAACGCTATGATCAATACAAAATTATTAAGACCAGCAAAAGATAGATAATTGTGGAGAGCTGTAATCTCCAACGCTTTAAACAGACACGTTTTTCAGAATTTATAGCTGATAATTATCAAAACACGTTTACAAGTGTCAACAATATTATTTTCAACGTATTATATACTTAATGACTCTCTTGCATTCTTTATAATTAAAGTATACGTGGATAAATTAAGGTTATTGTACTCCTTCTTTGAATAGACTTGTGTGGATTATTTATAAATTATCCATATGGTCAAGCAGTGGATATTGAGTGATTATGTAAATGCAATCGTTCAGTTCAAGTTTTTTAAAAGAACACCATCCGACTTTACGGATTTTGATCGGCGCCGTTTGTATAAAACGCAGCTACCAAGAAGGATTATGTAAGCGTTTACGAAGCTAAACTCACTCTGAGATAAATCTACAAATTTGAGGCATTCAATTAGAATTGAACTCAATAAATAAATGTCCTTTACACTCGCACGGTAAACATTAACCGACACTGACCCGACTAAAGTATTACAAAAGCATTGATTGGCACAAGGTTACATATATAAGCAACTGAATGAACGTCATTGCATTGGACAGGTTTGATGAAACATGATTATGCATAAATATATAAAAAAATCCAAATAAATAAAATTATTTATAAATGGAACTTGTGTCTGTGTGTGTGTGTGTGTGTGTGTCCGTAACTTACAGACTCCGAAACGGCTGAACCGATTTTCTTGAAAATTTACACAGTTGTACTATAAGTGTCTGCGAGTGTTCTTAGCTAAGTTTTGTGTCGAGGTACCCCCGATAAATATCGAAAATCGATAATCGAAAAAACCGGGTTATAGAAGGAGTGGTCTGATTTTAATCAAATTTGATATACTCATCGAAAAAGACATAAGAAACGATATTCAGAAGTTTCAATGTTGTATTTCTTACAATAGTGCAGAAAATCGATAATATATATATATATATATATATATATATATATATATATATATATATAAGGCAAAATGTTTGTGTGTGTGTGTTTATCTGCCTGTATGTCTGTATTTTTTTAAGTAGGTATAATTTTTGTTCTTAGTCTCAGCCATGATACCGTTTACTCAGAGGACTTATTTAGCCTTCAAAATTCAGTTTACGACGAAAAATCTTATTTGATATCGATAGCAGGAAATCAAAATTTGACTTAGTCTTTCGTGCCAACGTCCAAAGAGTCTGAGCTCCAGGACCATGGATTAGTTTTAAAGCATTCATTACACCCGAGGAAGCCGGGCTATAATGCTAGTATAGAATAAAAAAGTTTATAGAAAAATTCATTAATCTTGTTTTTCTTTTTCCTTAAACCTATTTTTCTCTAGTCTGTTTTCCTTCCTTAATGTTTTGTCCCCCATTAATCTAATCTTATCAATTTCCCTTCAGTTTTATTACATTTGATGTGATATTCCTTTTTAGTAGTACCAATCTCCTTTCTTGTTATCTATTTGTTAAAGAAAAAAGAGAGGAGGAAAAAAGTAGGTTAGCACAGAAATTCTTCGGGGTCAAACCCCAAAGTGAATCTCCGTTCTGATTAGACACACAAAAAAGACACCCACATACATTCACAGTAAACCAAAAGAAATAGTCATTTGAATGTAAATCATTTGCACAACCACATCAACATTGCCTGATGATGAGAATTAATCTCGAAACATAGATATTCCCATGTCGCAATGTAAAATTGGCATAACCATATAATTATATTATATTAAGCTCTATAATACTCATTATATTGAGCACTGTTTATAATAAAATAAATGCCAGAGCACTCAAAGAACCTCGAGTCCTTTTCACTTGGAATTATATATATATATATATATATATATATATATATATATATATATATATATATATATACCCCAGTGATTCTAATAAAGGGTTTGGTTAGAAAAACTACTAACATGTGAAGAAGGCCAGAGGGTACAACGACCAAAACGTCGTACAATTACCATTCTATGATAGTATGAGACCGTTTCTATGATAGTAAGGTGCCGTTTCTATGATATTATGGTACCGTTTCTTTGATAGTATAGTACGTTTTTATATTATAGTGCCGTTTCTATGATAGCATGGTGTTGTTTCTATGATTATATGGTGTCGATTCTATGATATGATGGTGCCTTTTTTATAATAGTAAGGTGTCGTTTTTATGATTTTATGGCACCCTTTCGATGTTAGTAAAATGTCGTTTATATGATAATAAGGTGTCATTTTTTGGTAGTTTTGTGTAGATTTTATATTATGGTGCCGTTTCTATGATAATAAGGTGTAGTTTGTTTGATTTTAAGGTGTCGTTTCTATGATATTATGATGCCGTTTCTATGACAGTAGATGTTATTTCTCTAATAGTAGTATGTTCTTTGAAAATATGGTGACGTTACTATGATGTTATGGTGTCATTTTTTGGAAGTATGGTGTCGTTTTTATATTATGGTGTCGTTTCTGTGATAGTACGTCTCGTTTCTATGATATTATAATGCAACTCTTCAGAACAGTTTATTTGCTTAAGTAGGGAGTATAGTGTCAAATACTTGACTTCAGTTCATCTTTCGTGTGACAAATAGTATTGTTGATGACTCGCTCAGCTGTAACCCACACATAATAATCAAGTGGGCTGCAGTATGGAAAGATTGGTGGCTGTATTAAAGTCAAGATTAGGTCGCAAAAATGTCTGCCAGACATAACTGGGTTTTCCTGTTAGTCTGGTGTGTTGCAGATTCCTGTTGTCAGGCATAAGATCTTCCATCAGCCACCCTTTTGACCCAGACTGCACTACTTCTTCAATTCACTTTATGTTGGCCTTCGTGTTGAATCTGATGCTCTATGGGAAGATGAATCGCGACATGTCGCCATTATAAGTGATCACTGAAAATATTATGACGTTTACAAGATATATCATCCAGTTCTTTACCGAAGTTTCCACTCTATCTTCATATTGATACCAAACACTCTGAAATATTCGTATTTGTGCTTCCGGTGCGAATGCCAAGCATTACAGTATACTGTTTACAAATTTCTGGTGTAGTAAATTGCGTCATTGTGCTCTTTCTTTCACAGACGAGACACAACTTACCCTACTATACTGTGAAGTTTACAAAATGAAACAAAACCAATGGTGAGGCACATTATTTAGTCAATCATATGTGTCTTTTGTGTAACCTTTCGCGATAATTTATGTAACTATTTGATTTCATCTTCTCAGAATTTTGCATTTTTCTTGCATTTACCTTCTTTATTTTTATTTTTTACATGCTTCCACAAAAATGAATCTCTTACTATTAAGACTTTTAGAGTTACATTGCTTTACTCTCGTTGCCCAAGACATTCAGAGCCATCACAGATAATGCGAATTTGGTGTCGATCACTCAGGGTAGCTCCAGAGAAGCTGTTCCAATCTAGTTGTTGTTCTCCGTGTTCGCTTTGACGCTTTTGATAAGATGGTGATTTCTTGTTACAATGGTTGTCGGCTAGTGCTAAAAATTCAGCGTGCATTTTCATTTCCTGTAAAAAAGCTATTTTATTTTCTCAAACCTGTCATATTAATTCTCTCGATAAGAGAAATGACAATTTGGAGTTAAGTTTCGTTTATGTCTCGCAAAAATATGTGCGAAAAAAGGAGAAATTAGTTGTTTTTATTTTACGGCATGACAACCTCTATGGTTTATTTAATGCAAACATCTAAATATCTCAATCTACAGACACCTTTGTACATAGTTTTATACTCTCAGAATAAAGGTGTGCTTTTAGGTATATATTTTATAGATCAAAAAATGTATTAAAAAAATGTGTTTAGAGGTTCACTGTTAGCCCATAACAAAAACTTTAAAAATGCTACGACCCCAGGTCAGAACCTGAAAACAGCAGCAACTAAGTGGCTGTTCCACGTTGCTCAAAATCTCTAATCTCACAAACACAAGCCTTGCTTCCAGATGTAGTGGATCGTCATAACCAGGACACAAATTCTAAAATAACTTGTACATATGATGTATTCTTAGCATATTGTTTTGTCGCTAAGAAAGAGAATTTGGCGAGTCGATTTGGTTACATACATTTTCACTGAAACATCTGTGAGAAAGTTATGACTCCACCTGTTCTTCGCCCAGATTCACGTGCCGGTAGTTTGATTGTTATTTTACTGCGTGATGAACATTTACTTTAGTAATTTGCTTACTCTTTCAATTAAAGGAGAAAAAGATTTACTAATTACTCTAATTGCTAGATTATCCGCAGGAACTTTACACCCAGTTTCTTACAATATTTCACCTTCCTTGGCAGATCTCGAAGTGGAATATACTTAATAACAAAACTGATGAAGGATTTACCAGGAAAAGAAAAAGAAAATAAATAAAATTGCTTAAACTAAATCCTCAAAAGCATATTAAAAAAAAGTTCAGCCTTCACTTTCTTTCTTGTGAATCTGTAGATTTAAATGTTCACTTCAATCCGAAGAAGTCCTAATGAAAGAAACACGCCACAAACAAGATTGTTACTGTTTTTATAGATTGTCTTTTTGTCATCAACTGAGACACGAAATTGATGAACACTTCGCTGTTATCTCTTCATTTGGATCACAGGCTGCCAAACTTTGCAACAGGTGCTAGCTGAAGACGCCTATGCACTGTCAAGTGCACCAAAAAGAAACATATGTTTGAGCAGCTGTTGTATTCTGGTACACAAGCATATATTTGTCTCTTAATTTACATTTACATATTGTTATATTATAATTATTATTATTAAATATACTTTAGAACATGTACAAAACTACAGCCTGCTACAAAATTTTACATTTTGTTTCGACATCGAAAAAACAAAGTCTCATCAGGTAGTTAATAATGATGGTAATTATTGTTAACTGCCCGAAGAGACATTATTCTTTCAATGTCGCAACAAAATGTACAATTTTTGTAGGTTGTAGTTTGTACATATTCGAAAGTATTAATAATTAATAATAAATGTTATCGCTCTATTTTTATATTGAGCACTGATTTAAATTAGTATTTTGAACGTTGCAATTATTTTCATCGTTTCTTATTCATTTGTAAACATTTCAAAACTAATCGCCTGATAAAACGCAAAAAGTCGAAATCGTAACCGGAAGATCTCTAAATATATATATATATATATATATATATATATATATATATATATATATAATAAAACATTTTTAAATTTACGCTACATTTAGTGGTTTAATTGCTCAATATCAGTGATAGTGCGTGTTTAAAAATAAAATTGTTAATTTTTATAATTTCATATAATATCATTAAAATGTCTGGTTATGTTTGTTAGTTAACTTTTCTAGCGTTAGCAACATTTTTTTGTTTCTGGGCATAAAATATGCAGAAATGTTCTGAAAGTTCTGTATTCCTGAGCGATTTGGGCTATTCATTAAGACATTATCAAGGAGTATTTTTTTATTTTTTACATTGAATTGAATGAATGATTTTTAGGTTTATAAAGTACAATTTTTTTATTCAAACATGGTCAGCGCATAGCTGTAGTGTTTGAGTGTTGCCTCTTTTCTTTTATTCTTAATATCGCTTCCAATATTTGAGTCATTTTTACATGTGGATGAAGAAATTAAATTTTAATTGACTCCAAATGATGTCCAGAAAAGAAAAAAATGTGACAACATATATAAGTATTTTTAAGGGAACATGGATAAAAGAGGGGTTTATACACAAATGCACAATATTATATATATATATATATATATATATATATATATGTATATATATATTATAATAATAATAAAATTCCTAATTCTGCATTCGTTAAATATCGAGAAAATTATCGCTTCTTCTGCAAACAGCCATCCCTCTTGATCATTTAGAATATTATTGAAATTATTATTAATAGGGTGTGTTTCGGGGTATTTTACCTATATGCTCTTCGTTTTTTGGGATATATATATATATATATATATATATATATATATATATAGAGAGAGAGAGAGAGAGAGAGAGAGAGATAGAATGGAGACCTGTGAAAGCAGAGAGGATAATACAATAAAATTATCAAATAAATTTAAAGGAACAATTAAAGTTAAATTCACTTAAAATATTTTCAAAATGTTTTAAGTGAAATTAATTTTATCTATTCCTCAACTCTTTGAACGAGGCAATTGTAAGAATTTTATTTACATAGTTGAAATCAGTTCTGGATTTATAAGCGTTTCTTTCATTTTTTTCTCAATATATATATATATATATATAGTTAGATACTAACAGGCTTAGATAGATAGATAGATAGATAGATAGATAGATAGATAGATAGATAGATAGATAATGTACATTAATAGGTGCATGCTATAGTTAACTATGCTACTTTTTATCTTTTTCCTCTTTTAACAGAGTCATATCAATTATGGACATTTGTCCTGGTTTCATTTATGGTTACCATCCATTTTCATTGGTCATATTCACATCATATCATTTGCAACAAAAGCACAGACATTTAAACAGAAGCCAGTCATATTTGGCCAAATCTACTGGCATCCCACATAACCTAACCAAACACGCATGACTCACCAGTTCGACAAAGATATCGATTAATGCTATTTACGATTCAGCTTTTACACTTTTCAATGAATGCTGTGGCGGAAGCAGGTCGGGTTGCTGTGGACTGTTGTTCAGTTGGAGTCTTGTACAATCAATATTAAACCAAGATTCTTTTTTCTCTTTTTTTTGCTTTTTGGCCTAAAAGCACACTCAGATTATCGATGTTAAGCAGCACCAAACTTGGATAAAAATAAGATGGGTGACAGCTTCGTAATATATGATTCACGATAATGTGCCAGAAAGATAAGAGCACCGTATTTAATTGAAACATGATAATTATTTTAGCAGAATGCATATTCTCAAGATCATCACATTTGTTTTACTGCAATTCATACATGTCTTTGTTTATGCCAGATGTTATAGGATTCTGGATAATTACAATACCAGAATTTCAGGTACAGAAACAATTGTTATCTGAACTGCTCTAGTCCCATTCTGCAATTTCATAGGGCATTGTTGTCAAATTATATCTTCGCATGCAAGTCTGTTTCCACATCTACTTCTGCTATATATATAACAGTATTCCTCAAGCCTTTCTCTATCTGGGAAGTAACATGACTATATCATCAGGTATTTGCTACAAGGTCAATGTTCCCATAGTTCTGAATGGGCAAGCTTATGCCGAGTGCTGGCTTAGATTGTACCTTCCGCCACGTCCCGTTTGCGTTTAAGGAAGGAAAATTAGCAAACAGTCAGACAGAAACTTTCTTTTCGTCGGATGTGATAACGGAATCTGATTCATGGAAATGTCTTATCCTCAGAAATCTCCACATATTTTTTCTTACGTACATTTTCGTCTTTCATTCTAAACAGAAGTCTATCACACCAAATGCTGTTTAGGCGAAACGTGACATTTATAGCTTTTCCATCTTCTTTCATTGTCTTCATGTACACACACACACACACACACACACACACATGTATATATATATATATATATATATATATATATTGTAAGTGAGCTGATAAAAATGTTTGTTCAATGTATCGAGCGAGAAAATATTTATCCCTACCCTCTATCTATCTGTGTCCATGCTTAGATATTGCAGTTACATATAGTCTTGTGCCTCTGCTTTTTACATTGAGCTTGATAAAATCTAAAGAAAAATTAGCAATATTATAGGTCCTGATCTAACGGCTCCTCTCAGCCACTTCATCACCAACGTAAGTTTGCCTCTCTGTTGTTCGGAAGAAACCTAGACTTTTAGAATTGAAGCATAATATTAGACCAATCTCGAGATCTTGTCAAGTTACAGTTGAGCTGGCTACATTTAGCCATACGTTAAATGCTGACAGTTTCTTTTCTCACACTTTCCTTTTGTCGAACTTCCTTCCGGGTTCTTGCTCTACAGACAACTTTAATTTTATAAAAAATATTTTTAAATTTATGCAAAAGTTTCTTTGAAATCCATTTTTGGGAATTTTTCTCAAGTCTGCTATCACTCCTACCAGTATTGATGGGGGTTTGCTTCCCTACCATGAATTTATTTATTTATTCATTTTAAGTGTATCACATCAAGTAAGCCAATATAGCCATCAATACGCATATGGTTAGTGAGTGTAACGAATATATGAAAAGGAAAAACATTATTATTGTGCAAGAATAATAAAGAACAGAAATTAAGAATGCAGAAGATAACGATTGATATTGCATTTACATTTTTGAAGATCAATGTTGAATGAAAAACAAGAAGTTGAAGAGGAAATGTGAGAAAGTGAGAGAAAATAAGCTATTAGCATAGATCTAGCACTCAATTGTAAAATTACGTGACCTTTCCACCAATCTAGTATTGTGTTTAATTTCATAAAGTCTACGTACCATACCCCTAAGTTAATCAGAAGATTTACCATGGATTTATAGAAAAGCTTGCTTACGCCGGGGAGTATGTGATTAAAGGCGAGATACAGAGTCTTCTTTGAAATTTTCTTGCTTGATTTTGGCAAATTTAATTCAAATGTCGCATTTTAAGCTGGTCTTCATGCTGACAACAATAAATTATATTTTCTTAGTATTGATGGTTAGTCCTTTCTTCTTATTTTCCTTTATTCCCTTCAATTCACAGATCGCACCTTGATTAGTTCTTCTTGCTGAGAACTATACATTATTTCTTCTTACAATTGATGGTTAGTTCTTTTTTCAGCTAGATTTTACTACTTTCACTTCGTAGCTCATATCCTGAGCTGTTCTTTCTGATTGTTATATATTTAGTTTTCTTGCAATTGGTGATTAATCCTTTCTTCTTGCTTTCTTTTGTTACTTCCATGTCGTAATTCGCTTCTTGGACTATTCCTATTTTTGATCACCACTCTTCTATCTTCCTGCACTTAGTCGTTAGTCCTTTCTTCTCTCTTTCCTTTACTATTTCTATTTGAAGTTCACATCTCAGGCTGTTGCTGTTGCTGACAACCATGCATTCTCTTTTTTTTATAATCGATCTATTTTTCCTATAGCAATTTTCCTTAATTTCTTTTACTACATTCACGGGAATTTGTGCTGTTTTATTTATGTATCTACTATCAAGCCCGTGTCAACTGCATTTCTTTCGTTATTGTTCTGTCCTTTATTGATAGAGTTTTTAGATCTCACTGGGTTTATTTTTTTTTTTTAATACTTTCACGCCGAAAGAGAAGATAATAGGATAACACAAGTTTTTCCTGGAAGTTAGAAGAAAGGAAAATTAAAGAACAGTTTTCTGTAAGACAAAAGCTGGCGTCTGGCGTTGCATTTAATTTTTTTAAGAATGTAGGTGGCAGGAAAGAAATAAATCGGAAGAGAGTTACACTAACGAGAAGTGTGTGAAACAAAAGTATTAGAATAAGTTTGCATTTCTATGCTTGAACAGTATATCGGTTAGAGATAGTTGCCGATTTTGAAGCACGCTTAATATCATACACTCACGGCACCTATATAGAAAGCTCAGAAGAACAACTATCATAAAAAATATTTGTAAAAAAGAGTGGAAAGTCACGTAATATCGGAGAGAAAGTAACTGATGTTGAGATCCCATGCCAGGAATGATTATACTACAGACCTCATATTTAAATTTGTCAAGAATCTCATGATATACAGCAGTAGCTGCAGACGGTGAAAAAAATCTAATGATAAGACACATCCATATCACACGCTTGTTTCTATTTTTCTTAAAGGCATAAAGGTTTTCATGGAGTACAAACAATTCTTGGTATCGTAGCTTATCAGAAGAGCTTTTATATAATCTATATGATAAGTATACATTCTTCCGCATTTTTATACAAATATTTAGATATTTTTGTTAATGTTAATTTTTAAACACTACGTAATTTTGATTTTTTGAATCAATATCTAAAATCTTTTGTAGTCTTTTAAATTATTATTCTTAGAGTAATTTTAATTGTTTCTATAGATTTTTATAGTGAACTAATCTAAAACATTTGTTTTCCTTAAGATCAAAATATTATTCTTTCACAGTAATCTAACTGATTTTTATGCTATTTTGAACCCTATTCAGTTATTAATATTCTTATGAGTCATAGTAAAATATGAAATCATTATCATTAATGTTAGTTTTTATTAGTGTTTATGTTAGAGGAAAGTTTGATTATTTACCAAACTTTTATTAGTGCTCACCTCACGGGTGTCCTTGATGCTTTGACGTTTATTTCCTCCTGAAATATTATATGCCCAGTACAAAAATTCTCCCCAACATATCTCTTTTCTGCTGGATAGTTTTATGGAATTCACAAGAAAATTTAACAATGAAAACTCTTTTTAATTATCAATGCACCCTGAGACGATAACATTATTTTCTTTCTGTTTTAATGGCAATAATTAAAAATTAAAAAGTTATCAGCTCAGCTGTGCAAATAAATTTGTTATTGAGTCATAAAGAATTTCTGTTTTTGTTTATCAACGGTCACTTTTGTTCTTTTTAACTTAGAGCGTGTGCAATCCAAACTATATCTATATTTTCTAAGTATTGCCATATGGTAAGTTTGGATGTGTTTAAAAGTTGATAGTTTTAAGTGAGTGTTACTTTATATTGCTTTCTTCAAATGACTTTCTCGTTTATCTCTAAAGCCAGACAAACACTGATGGGTATTACTTTAGCGTGAGTTCTGCCTTTAGCGTCCTGCTTTATTGTGTCGTCTACACGGGCATTTACAGTTTAGTGTGCAGTCTACCGCACTTTTACACGTAACCGGCTACATTGACCAGCTCCGCACACCTCTCAACACATATTATACCTGCCAGTTAAAGTACTGGAAGACTTTCTTGTTAGAAACATTGTTTTATTCGTAATTATTTCCCCTAGGAAAAAGAAGAAGAAGAAAAACTTCTTCTTCTTCTTCTTCTTCTTCTTCTTCTTCTTCTTCTTCTTCTTCTTCTTCTTCTTCTTCTTCTTACCGTGACTTCCCAAGACCTAGGCTCATGGCATTACACATCTCCCTATCTCTTGTAGCTCTTAAAACCCTTCCTCAACTTACACCTCTCAAACCTTGTCTCTCATCACTTTACTGAAGCCCATCAAATATGTCACGCATTGCCTTCTCCTGTCTCTCTTTCCCTTTATCTGTCCTGTGAGTACCAGATTCTGTAAACCCCCTTCCTCATTTTCCTGTCTTTCAATACTATATTCAGCATCTGGAACGTATCCTTGTCTATGCCAATACGGTTTCGGACATCAGTGGCGCAATTTCCTCTTCTGTTAGAACACCAGTTCTAACATTTCGCACAAACTGAGATTTTACTGTAATTTTTGTTGGTATCCATATACAGAAAAATGATTTTCCTCACCGAATAGAACGTGAAGTTCATCGCCCCTATAAAACACAATAGATTTCAGGCCATTATTTCCCACCTCTGTCACATTTTCATTTTTTCTTTTGTGACACTATCACATCAATGGAAAGAGTCAGCTTCTTTTGATGTTTTCCAGTATAAATCTAACTGCTGTGTCCCGATTAAAATAACATGTATATAAAAATCTTAGCAGCATGTTAGTGGGTAAAATGTGTTATTTCATACTGGCCGGTCCGGAGTATTCAGGATAAAGAGTAAATAAAAAAGTGTTAAATACTACTAATAAATTCATACCATGAAATGTAAATCGCACGCTAAAGGTCATTTCACGGCGTAGACTACGGAAACTGCGGTTAACTGCACGCTAAAGTAGTACCCAGTGATGCTTGTATTCACTTTCCAACGACATTTCTCCAGAACGAAATTGGTAAAACAATTTTGTACTTGCTATTTGTAGTTAAACATCAGATATTTTTCCAGATGTTTACATAGCGGGATTTCATTGTTTTAACTTTCATAACATTATGCGAAATGAAATTTTCAATATCGCTTTTAGTTGGATCAAGAAATTTATTTCATCCACTATATACTGCCGTGCAACAACTGAGTTATGTTAATGTACTCAAAATGTATTTTTAACTGCCGTATATATTTAATAGTCAGAATGATATGCTCATCATTACAATTCATTCTCCACAACGGAAATTATTTACGACTCAACCTAATCAATCAAGCATTATATTTCTTGGAACGTCGACAAATATAAGAAAATTAGATTACTCACCTAAGGACATTATTTTACGAGGTATTTTCTCGGTTTATCTCTTCATCCTGTGTCAAATTTAGAATTAAATGTCGTCGATGAATAAATTCTTTGTCGGCAACACCTATAACAGTAATTACTTGTTTTTTTTCGAAAAGTAGGAACGAATTATGCTGTTCTAATCAATTTAACAATGTCTTTGCTTACATTTCAGTATCTTGTATTTTTATTTGACATATTTATAAATTAGTGTTTTCGTAATATTATTTCTTGTTTAAAACGCACATTATTTGTGTTTAAAACATATGTCATTATTTCTAATTGAAATGCAAATTGTAAAAGTCATAAGACGTTCTGTCTTCGTCTGCCAATGACATTCTAGTCCTGTTTGTAAGATGCAGACAACACTAATCAATAGGGTATGTTTCAAAAACATGGTCTGTTATTATCTATAATGCTAATGTAAAAATTTGTGAAGGAGAAAACGATCAAAGGATGGAAATGCTCATTCGTTTGGCGTCTACTGCAAACAAAAAATGATCCATTCTATATTATTTTCTTTAACCACATTTAGAATGTCTGTCTAGAATCCTTCTTCTTCTTCTATGTGCCCTGTCCCTTCAGGACGTAGGCGATCATGGTTCTCCACGTCTCCCTATCCCTTGTGGCTCTTAGTATGTTTGCTCCTGTTACTCCTGGCAACACCCGTTCCGTCATCCACCTGATCAGGCCCTGCAAATATGATATCTGCTGCCTTCCTCTGTCTCTCTTTCCTTCTATCTGGCCAGTCAGTATCAGGTTCTCCAAGCTCTCCTTCCTCATTGCTTGTCCCAGGAACTTCAGTTGTCTCTTCCTGGTGCTCAGTATTAATTTCCTTTTTGTTACCATTCTTTCCAACACCTCATCGTTGCTTGCATGCTCAATCCACGATATCCGCAGCATCCTTCTTTAGAACCACATTTCCGCTGCTTCCAGTTTTGCCCAGCACTCACTACCGTATTGAAGAACTGACATCACATCGTAATCCAGCACTCTTTTCTTTGTTTCTAGTGAAATTTTCCTGTGTTTTAGTACTTTGCTCAGCTTTTGGAACGCGCCCTTTGCCATGCCAATTCGCCTTCTGATCTCTGTGTCGCACTTTCCATCTCCTGTTAAAACACTTTCTAGATATTTAAATTTTTGCACATGCTTTATTCTGGTATCCCCCACCTGTATTTGGCATTTTGGGTTGCACCTTTTGCTGATGACCATGCATTCAGTTTTCTTGAAGTTTATTTGTAGTCCTTTTTTGTCACTCTCCACCGCTACCTTCTGTAGGATGTCTTGTAGTTTCCTTTTAGTGTCTGCAATCAGCACTGTATCATCTGCATACCTTATGTTGTTCAAGTTGTGGCCTCAAATAACAAATCCTGGCGTGTCATCTAGGGTCCTCAAAATATTCTCGCTGTACAAGTTGAACAGATCCGGTGAAAAGACACAACCTTGTCTTACACCTCTTTCTATCTTTGTAAATCGACTGAAATCGTTACCTGTCCGCATGCAGGCCGTTTGCTGTCAGTAGAGATTCTTGATTACTCTGATGTCTTTCTCAAAGATGTCGAGGCTGCCGAGCATCTCCATCAATTATTTGTGTCGTATCTTGTCGAATGCCTTCGCATAGTCAATAAAACATAGGTACAAATCTTTCTTTCTTTGTATTGCCCTTTCGGAGCGCATCCTAATCATAAATATGGTGTTCCTTGTGCTAGTGTGTTTGAGGAACCCACAATGTTCCTGTCCTATCTCTGGCGAGATTCTGCTTCTCGCTCTATTCATCAGGGTTCTGACAATCAGTTTTGTAATGTGACTCATTAAGCTGATAGTTATGTGTAGTTTGCACACATTTACATCTAGTTTCTTCGACAGTGCTACAAATATCGACTTGCATAGGTCGTCTGGTATTATTCCACTGCTATAAATTATGTCGGTAAATTTTTTCTATGCCATATTCTTCCAAGGTCATCAGCAGCTCTATCACGACGCTATTTGGACCAGCTGTTCTGTTTCTGTTCACTTTGGCCATTGCAGCTTCCACTTGGGATTTTAGTACTTCCGGTCCGTCCACCACCTTGTGTATTCTCGGTTGTTCTCTCCTGTCGCAAAAAAGATCCTTTATATATTCTTCCTATCGCTGGAGTATTTCAGTTTTCCAATGCTAGAGGGATCACCAAGCAACTATTTGCATTTGAAAGGGTACAAAATCGAATAAAAACAGCATAAAAATATGAATCTAGGGCTACATTTACTTAGTGGCTTGTTTTTTTCTTTTTTTAGTATATGTTGACTCTCCAAATATTCATGACGGTTATATGTTCGAGATTTCCTTTACATATAAAACAATGTCTGCGGCTTCGTATAAAAGTTTTGGAAAACGTATGAAGCACTATTTTACTTGAATACGTTATAAATTATACTAGGTATTAAAATATAAGACTCAAGGAAATGCATTATTAATTCAATATATATATTTATATTTATTGAATCGTTTATGATATCGGTTTAGAGGTGGCAATTCCAGCGTGCGGCACTTTTGTTAAGATTGTTATTCTCATCTTATTTTTCTACTTCGCTATCTTTTTTTTTTCTTCTTCAAGACTATTAATTTTCTTCTGCATTCCTTTAATTTTTTCAATGCGACATCATCATTTCAAGTTAAATATTAAGTGTTTCTCAGTGTATTATTCTAACCCTTGTTTGTCGCATTTCACACGCACATACACACAAATTCACACATACGCACACACACAAACACACACATACATAGATTGTATACAAATATATGGAAAAAACATATAAATATTATATATACACAAAAATGATCATTTTTTTAAAAAATCACATGTATGGCTTTTATCGTAATTTTGTTTTCAAAAATGCTATTCTAATTAAATGAGAAAACAATTTACTAAGATTACAATATTTAGAGAGCTTTTCTATCGCTTGATTATCAACAGTAAATATGCTTCCAGATTCTTAAAACATTTCACCATTTTTAGCAGGTTTTCTATTATCCCAATATGAGATATTTAATAAATGATGAAAACATAAAATAATAGTCAAAATGAAATTGGTTAGATTATATACTCAAAACTTATAGTTAAAAAAATAAATTTCAATAAAAAATTCTGAAGAAGACCGTTAAGAATAGGTGCAGAAGATTTCAAATTCGTCCAGAGGCCGTGGTTGAAGCCAATGACGATTTTATTGAATAATTACACATTATTATTTCACAAACTTTTCGTGCAATTTTGGCAAATATCTCTATTAAAATGAGATGTCAGTTTTATTTTCATTTTTGCATAATTTAGACAATATTTTATCGATCGCGCTCGAATACACACAAACACACATACACTATATATATATATATATATATATATATATATATATATATATATGCTAAAATGTATATTTGTTTATATATCTTTCTTTTAATAATAATATTTCCTTAAAAAAACGACTCGAAAGATGTTTTCAATATTTTATCTATTTTTTCCTGTATTTCTACATATTTTCTTCTTTTTTTAAATAAGCGCTTTCAGTCACTTCATAAGCCATTCACAAGAATATTGTTTCCTTTGTTGTTATTTTTTCCATGTTTTGATTGTAAAGTGATTTATTTTGTGTTTTTATAAGGAGCGTTCTTTAAATGCTATCACATGACGTGCACGACCGTAAATCGCATGCGCGCCTTTCTATTTAAAAAACGTTCAAAACTCCATTTCCACTGTTAAATAATGTAAGGTTGTGTAATGGCAGTAGATAAATGTTTGAAATATAGTTACTCTTTTATAGCGAGATACTAGTAAATAGTATTTTTGTATTTTCGAATAGAACATTCCTTACATATTCTTGTAAAATATGGGTTATTTTTTATTGTACATTTCTTGGATAGGTAGCATGTAAGACGCCCTCTATAAGAAGTGGTAGCATGTCCAATATATTTTTTGCTAAATACACACACACACACACACACACACACACATATATATATATATATATATATTATTAATATTATTATTATTATTATTATTTACATTAGAACATGTAAAAACTGCTACAAATCTATACGTCATGTTCTGACATTGAAGGAACAATGTATTATCGGATAATTAACAATGATGGCAATGATTACAAAAAATTAATGTTTTGAATGTGGTAATTTTTAATTTTATTCTTCGTTATTCTTCATCTGTGTATATATATATATATATATATATATATATATATATATATAATGCATTACTGAATATCGGTTTTGATCATGTCTTCCTAAAGTTCTCACAATCTCTCGTTTATATCTAAGTATTCTCATTCGGTTGCTAACGTATTGATTATTTTATAAGTGTGGGGAAACAGAACGAAGATCATTTACCAATTTTTCTCAAAAACTAATTGGGATCTGTAACAATGCTTCCCTGACATTTGCATGTTATTCACTGTTTCAGGTTTCTTAAAATAATTACATGCACACATATGACTACAGACAAAGAGACGCACAAACACATACACACTTGTATATCCTTTCAACAATAAATTACATTAATTAAAACGATAATCTAGTAACATGAGAAATAGAGTCCGCATAAGTCATTGTTCATATAAACCCTGTTTATAAATACCGAATCCCGTGATTATGAAAACAAATTAAATCTACAAACACGATTCTGTTATATTCATGACAAATTCATCGATTTTGCTAGAATATATCATAAAGCTTTAGGTCAATTCGTACATTGCGTAAATAGGTGCACTATAATCATCATAAGAGTTCAGGAAGTAGAAACAATAAATATTATACACTTCAAATAACTCAATGTATGGATCGGCTGTAATATATTTAGTACTAAAGATAAGGAAATTGTACACAGAATAGACTGCGATAAGGTTAGTTTTGTCCAACACTGCATCATTCACTAAATTCAAAGTATGTTCTTAAATGACCACGTCAGGTAGGCGTTCATATCAATGTAATATATCACGCCAAACTCAATCAAAATGTCTAAACTGCTGTATAGAACAGCTTTCTCAGGTCAATGATTAAAAATGGCTTCGAACGAATGGTGCCTCTTACTGAGAACCGTCGTTATACGAACCACGAATACTGTACCAAACATCACAAGCCAAAATACGTAAGGATTTTCAACAGTAGCAACAGCTAAAATGAATAGCACAGGTGCCTCGAAAAAAATGACATAATCAGGATACTGAAGTTCTAAATTACGTTGATCAAATGGTGGGTAAAAACGTAGACATTAATGCTGGAAAGATTGTTGACACTGGAGAAATTTATTTTCCTGAAAAATTACTGAAATATCATTTTGTACATTTCTCGCACTGCATTCTGTGTTATTGAATTCTGAATGTGTCCAACATTCTAAGTGTCGATTTTGATATTTTCATGTGTTTGTTCGTTAAGAATTGTCGCATTGAATTCTGAATGTGTCCAACATTCTAAATGTCGATTTTGATATTTTCATGTGTTTGTTCGTTAAGAAATGTCGCATGTCGACAATAAAAATTCCTTTCACATGTAAATAACATGAAATACAACTGTCAAAGTTATGGCAATCATGACTAGCAAATACTTAAACATACTCTGAAATAAAAGCTTTATCCAGTCATTAACTTCTTACTGTGTTACTTTTAGTTAATTTCATTACAACGTCTAAGTGAATAGCTTGTCTTGAAAATAAAACAATAAACCCGACATTCTTTTGCAAAATATCCAACAAAAACAAAACTGACAAAAAATTAATCATACATTGTCCCAATAATTATACAGTAAATTTAGAATTTTGTTTTAGTTTAGAAAATGTAGTAAATTATTCTAACCTAAAGGGATTTGATTTGATGATTATCTGAAGTGATTTAATGGAAGATGGGTTTGCGTTATTCTTCTTATACTATACACATTTGACAATGAGAATAGGGTTCTTTTAAGCTTATTTTCAATCTTTTCCTTATTTTAATAACGTCAAATAGACAAACGCTATTATATTCCATCTTGATAATGCCAAGATATTACTAGGATATAATTTCTTCTTAATTATGAATACAATTGTTCATATGGTTTGTAATGTATAATTCTAGATTCCGGTAAACAAAGAATCTGAACAGTAGTAGTGGTTTATCCTGCTTTTCATTAGATTTCCTCTTCCTTCTCTTCGCTGAAGTCTTTTCATTGTTTTTCATTCCCAAGAAACTCCCTTGTCTCATGGGGTAAAATGATTAAAAATTCGTTTTGTAGAAGTATATTAACATTTATTAACTCCGTCTTAAGGTGGAAGTATAGCATGTAGACGCGGTCGTCAAATGACGTGGTTAAGATAACTAATGACATATTGGATGGATACGGATGAAACATTCAGAGATAAATGGCCTTATGCCTGATCCAGGCTGATTAGATTTTCGGTTTGTTCTGGAACGAGAGAACGTTTCTGGGTTATTTTTCCAGTTTTATTATGAAAATTTATTTTTGCCTTTTAAATGCTAAATAATTAATACCTCCTTTAGATTATTTTAAAATACTAAATTTCTTCTGTTTCATTTTGAGTCTGAATTTCATTTTGAAACTTCATTTTTGTATTTTCTCTCTTGAGAACGGTCAAGTTTATTGCAGTTATTCTTTCTAATATTACTAATCCTCTGTTGCTAACCTTTGAGATGGTGGCAATATGGCCTTAGTTGAGGTTTTCTGTTTTTGACTGCTCTTTCGAGTTATAATTAGAACATTTTTTGACAGATATATACAATATACTTTGAACAGTATCGTTTATTCAATCTATATTAAGGATATAAGATCGCCTTCTATTGCAATTTAACTTTAATAGTTCTGGTTTCTTTCATACTTCGGAACTGACTTTGAATATAAAAAAATCGGAACTGACTTTGAATATAAAAAAAACTATTAAATATAATTACCGGCCAAATAATTACTAGTTGACGTGTAATATGTTTGTTTTTAAGCAGATCTATTTCTAGAAACAAATTTTTGCATGACGCCCCAAAGTTTTTAAGATTAAAAATGTGAGACAAATAAGACCAGGTGAAGTGAGTAGATTATGTAGATTTATAGTTGTTTGTTTCATTTATATTTGTTTATTTTTTATTGATATTTGTTTATGTTTTTCTGCAGTGGTAATTTTCATGTAATTAAGTGTTGTCCGCACAATTTGTAATAATACCAATTTGAAGGGACGATATTAACTTGACAATAAATTTGTGATTTGAAACGGGTATTTTTTCCGTTTTTTTCTTTTAAATTTCAAATTTATTATTTTTATTATTTTATTTAAAGATACAAACCTCAATAACATGTATAACCTTTCTTCTATATGTTATTAATTTTCACATGTATATAGCAATACATAAAATTTCTAGTTTAAAATCTGTCCTGTGATTTAACCCATAACTGGAAGGAAGAGACGGATTAATACTTTTCCCAAGGGTATTTGCGCGTAAGTGAATGCAATGAATTCAACTGGAATTCGAACTCGGCTCTCCGATTTCTTGTTCCGAGCCGATATCCATTGGACCACCACGCTATTATCTTACAAAATGAATGTGTAATATAAAATCTTTATCTTTGTTGCTGTTCTGACAAGACCTGAGCGTGTAATAACCGATGACCTACACGATAACCTACTCAGAATTTTGACCATAACATTTCACCTAATTTACAGGAATAGATTGTTCTCTTTATATCATATATTCTTCAAGCAAAAGACGTTATTTTTGCAGCCAAAAAAGTAATAGGATTTGATTTGAAAAATATTCCAATGAGACTGCAAAGCCTTTCAAGATGGCAGTATTACAATGTCATACGAATATATTCTAAATATCTAGAAATATCTATAACTTGTTAATAGGTTCGAGACAGCAGATGGCTTTTGCACCTCCATTTTGAATCATGTAAATGTAGTTACATCCAATATTGAAGCTCATTTTTTACCCAAATACCGTAAATATTTCCTTACACAAATTTACAAACATCTTATTTTTTTCTATCAATTCGGAAGTAATTTAAAAATAAATCGAATTGTTATAGTATAGCTAATTTTTCTTTGGCCCTTAGTTGATGCACTTTCCAAATAAAATATCCAAGGAAAACATGATTTTTTAGATCATTCTTCCGTTTAATAAGCGGTTGATCTAAATGCTGACCATCTGTCTCTGAGGGTCTGTGCAGCTTTCAGCTCGATAGCGATTAAATATTATCCAAAGAAGAAGATTAAACAACTGCTTGTTGTTTGGGCATAAACACCAGCTGCGAAAACATGTATACGAAAAAAAATCTTTGATTCTGATACATTTGATTATTTCGTCCTTGACTGTTCAAATTACAAACAAAACGTGACAACTTCAATTTGCTGAAATTGCTAACAATTGTCTTTCTTTATTCTTTCATTTCTATTATTTGGATTTTCTTCATCGATTGAATCATGATTGATGTGCATTGTTTGAGACTAGTATTTATACACAAAATTAGATGAAATTTTTAATTGTTTAAATTCCCAATTACGTAAGTTATTGAAATATAAATACAGTAATTATTTATAATGCAATACACTGCCGCGATTTTATGTTAAAAAATTATGCACATTATACCCCAAAAACAAAACTTACGTTTCCAATCAAATGAGTCACCATATTCGTAACAGTATGATCAATGGTTAGTAATATTTATGGTCTAAATTAAGTAATAGGAGACTAAAATATGAAAATATAAAATATGTTAGGTTCGGTAGACTAGATAGCTTTTTCAATTCCGTTTTGAAACTTTTAATTGTAGTTACATCCAGTATTACTAAACCACTGTAAATACATTCTTGCGCAAATCTACAAACATCTTATTTTTTCTATCAATTCAGAAGTGGTTGAACAATAAACCGAAATGTTATAGAATACTTAGTTTTTGTTAGAGTATAGATAAATATTATATTTGAAACTCTTATTAATTATCCTTTAAAGTTATCATGATTTGAGGTCATGTGTGAAATTGAAAGCACGGAAATGCCACTGGTTTAGGCGTTTAAGGCATAAACTTAAATATCTCTGATTAACCATGTGTTGTGATTCCAGTACTTTGATAAGGATAGAGGGGAAAATATAATTTACAATTTAATTTAAAATGTTTAGTGTGAGAAACTAACAATCGTCATAAAAGCTAAAATAGACTGGAGATTATTAAATGAATGAGATTTCCATTAAGCATGAAAAACCAAAAGAAAAGAGTGTACTCCCGTTGAGTGAGTACATGTTTGTGTTCAAAATTCAGTGTAGGTTATCGAGTAGAGCAGAAATATGGAGAAAACCAGAGAGTAAAACGACAGAAGCTTTGTCAGTATAGATACCAGTAAAAATTTTTATTTTTAATCATTTCCTCTCAAGCAAGTCAATGAAGCCACTAAGATACTAAAGGTGACTGCGTGTGAGACAATATGATAAAAAACGTTATTAATGTGCAAGAACAATAAAAGATACAGGAATTAAGAGAAAAAAAAGAGAACGGTTGATACTGAATTTAACTTTTTGAAGATCAAAGGCAATAAAGCCACGAAGACTCAAGGGGTTACTTAGTATTTGGCAATATGAGAGAAAACATTATTAAAGAGAGAGAGAAATAGGGAAAGAGAAAACAATAAAAAATTAGGAAATACAAAGGCAAAAGATAACGATTGTCATTAAATTTAAATATTTAAAGATTAATATTGATTGGGTAGCAAGATACCAGATGATAAATCCACAAGCGAGAAGTTTGACTGAAGAGTTTTGAGTTTGAGTTTGAGATTTGTTTAACGACATATCAACCTCTGTGGGTTATTTAGTCAGGGTGGACCTGGGAACAACAGCAATTAAAAGGTGGTTCCATGCACATCCCAAACTTCCAATCAGACACCTTGCTGCCGGATGCAGTTTACCGTCATGCCCAGGACCTTTTGACTGAAGAAACTATTAGAATAGAAGATACGCTTACATCTAGCCATTTAACCTAAAAAGGATGAGATCATGCTGCTACTCAAGTACTGAACTTAAATTCATTTACTATAGAGAAACGTTCATCAAAAATATATTATGAAAATATTTATAGAACTAGATTATTGAGGCTACGTTACAGCGGTGGGAAAGTGACTAGAACTGAGATGTCAGACCAGGACCAGTAACATTGCAGATTCTTTTTTGGATTTTTATATAAATCAGAAGTTCGATGTACATAACATTGTTTATATTCTTAGAAAAACAATATTCATTAAAATTATTAACGATGTATACTGGGCTGGCTAAAACGAGTTTCTACAGAATAAAAGAACAGATATTTTTGAAAACCTGGTGTATAAACACATTTTTAAATCGTTTCACCCCAAGCAAGTGAGCAAAATGAAAGAGGAATCGGTTACAGGGGTGTCAGATAAACGGCAAGGGAAGAACATCGATACTGGTGTGAAGAGATTTGTGAAAATAAAGTAAAAAGGATGAAGAACAAAATACAACGGGTGTTGGGAAAGGACAGGAGAAGAGATGGCAAATGACATTGCATTTAAAATTTTACAGATCGTAGCTATCAGGGAAGCAAGAAAATTCCACAGGCGGGACGTGCAGGAAAAAAAAGCTGCTGGTGTAGAAGTGGCAGATGCATTTGGTTGTTTTAACTGTAAAAAGTAAAACCTTGTTGCGGGTCTAGTTATTTGAGTAAATTTTTGAAGAAGGAGCACTAAGGAGCTGGTTCCGTCAGAGCAGAAGCCATAAAAATATTTATAGAAGAGACAGATTGCCTTGTCACGTATTTCATCGGAAGTGCATTGTAATAAATATTAAACGGTTGCACAAATTTGTGAATTATATCTCCCTTTCAGACAGCCATATTATTTGATGCGTAAATTCTCAATAGAATATAGTGGAACATGACTGTATACAATTATTTTAACTATAAGTCCTGATTTGTATCTTTACTTTCCAGTCACTGTTCTTTCTTTTATTGATACGAACGTTTTAAATTTTAATAAGTCCAGTGAGTGTAAAATTTTCTAATTCTTCTTTCCTTATAACGTTCCAGTAAATACAACTGTTCTTTTCTGAATTCAAACTTTCCTACCTTCCATCAGTATGGATGACGCTAGTCTCCCAGAATGTAACTCAATGCATCACCTTGGCCCCACTTTCTCAACCGAATTCAACTCAAGTGAAATGACTACATAGAATCAATAGCTACATATACCGCTCATAAGGTTGAATCACTGTGTCAAGCGAGGAATTTTTTTTCTCTTCAGAATCCATCTTGCACATTTATAAATCTACCATTCGTCCGTGCATTGCATACTCTTACCATATCTGGTCGGGTGTTCCTACTATTCATCTCAGGGTTCTCAACAAAATCCAAAAAGAATCTACAATGTAATCAGCCCTGATGTAGCAGCCTGACTATAGTTACTTTCTCAGCGATGGGAAATAACTTTCCTCTGTCTTATCTATAAATATTTTTTCGTCTTTTGATCTGATGAGCTTCTCTCTGGTGACCAGTCACATGAATTTCTTGTGCTACTAGATCAGCATCTAGATCCCGCTTATTTACTGTCAAAATAATCAAAAGTAACCACCACTTCTATATTATAAGTTTCTTTTCTTGCACTAGCCGCCTATGGAACTTTTTTCCTGATTTCCGAATAGCTACAATGTTTCAATGCAACGTCAGTTATCATCTTCTTTCTCTTGGATACCCATCTTTCTTTTAACTTTTCTTCGACATCTTCTTTGTAACCCTATTTTTAGATGGTTGGTATTAATTTTAAAGAATTTTCAAGATGAGATATCTTTCCAAAATTGGATAATATTTTATTTTTGTCGGTAAAAGTAGACGAAATGTTAACAAGTAGAAAAACCCAGGTGCGAATGATGCTGAGTAGAAATTATTTTTAGCAATGTGATTCTAGTTACAACATATGACAATGGATTTTGACAATATGTGACCCTAAGTCGAAATGTGAACTTGACAATTTCCTGTGTACTGAATTCCTAGGAGAGTTTATAAGACCAGGCAGACAAATAGATGGAGTGTGTTTATTGGAAGTCGAAATGGTTAAATTTAATCATTTTCATTTCCAGCTGGTGAAAGTTATACAGTGAGGGAAATGGAAACCTTACACCCATCTTTCCCTCCCCGGTCGTGGTGCTTGTTTAACAAAATCAGAATGCAAGACGAGTTGGCTCCCGTGTTTTGGAAAGACTGGTCGGAAATAGATTTGAAATGCAGATGAAACAATACGGTCGGACTGAAAACTCACTTGCTGCTAGGAATAAGAGGAAGACGAACAGAGGGAGAGATTTCAAATTTATCCAAGTAGAAATTGAATAAATGATCGTCCAGTAGAAATAATACAACAAGAATATTATCGTGCTACTAAACCACCAGCCAACTGATATTACTTTTTTGTTTGTCACTTATTTTGACTTGCTTGTATTCTTATAATTATTTGATATATATATATATATATATATATATATATATATATATATATATATATATATATAGCGTCGTTACGGTCTTAAATCTGGTTTTCAACACCAATCACTCGCATGCTTAGACCAGCCTCGTCAAGTGGTAATAAGCAGTCCAGATTTGGTTTATCCGACATAAATAAGACAGCGTGGGCGGAAACAGGGAGGTTGACTGGACGCAGCCAGGAGTCTTTTTTTTTTTGACACCGTAACACTCTGAGCACCTGGGGTGGTTTTGTCTTGCTTGGGGCAAAACGATTGTATAAAAAATATAAGCGTTTCTTTAATTCAAATTGAACTTTAAAAATTTTGTTGCTAACGACTTGTCAATATGTATCTCAAACGACTGTCTATAAAAATACGTGTTTGTTGCCATCAGGCCATTTGTTATTTTATTTTCGAAAGCAATAACTGTAACGATGTTACCCGTAATCTAAATTTAGGAAGGCACCAACATTATCCAAAATAAGTGTTTTGTTTATGTATTCGAGTCTTGACAAAATCGAGTCACCCTCACACACGCAGATAGATAGATAGATAGATAGATAGATAGATAGATAGATAGATAGATAGATAGATAGATAGATAGCTACTACTATTGACAAATAACTTTTTCTTTATAGCCACTTTCTAGGGTGTCTATATCTCTGGTATTGTTATTTGCAATCATGATTTGACTGTTACGTAGTAATTTAGGTTTGTATTATTTTTAAAGAGGAGCGTTCCTTTTAAGTCTTCAGTTGAACCGCACGAATGAAATTCTCCTGCAATTCTTTCTATTTAAAAAAAAAGAAAAACTTATAACACTTCACTTACATAATTAAATAATATAAGGTTCATGTTAACAGAGTTTAATATATAGGTAATCTCGAATAATAAGATAATTTTTATACTGAGGTTTTTATAAAATTCTTGGATTTTTTATTGAAATTTTCTTTAAAATGTCTTATAAATTATGTGACAAAGCTAATAATCCAGCACAGTTCATTCTCTTTACTACTAGTTATTTAAGCCCTTTCCAATCGTTGTTGCTCGTTAACGGTGCCTTATTATTTTATTTTTTGTAATAATTATGCCATCGAGTAGTTAAGAATATATATATATATATTCACTGTTATAATAAAGACGTTTGTGTATTAATTTGTATATCCTTTCTATTATAATAAAAACAGTTGTGCATTTATAATATATATATATATATATATATATATATATATATATATATATATATATTTATATATACCAGGACCCCCTCCCCAAAAAAATGCAAAAAATACACATAACCAAGCTATTAATAAACAGAACAAAAAACGTAGAAAAAAAAGACAACAAACCCCATACCATACCAGCAAACATCCAGCTACCGTAAAATAGTGGAAAAATAAATGAAAATATCGACACTGTAAAAAACTAAAAAACAAAAAACACATACCCCAATACAAAACAACCAAAATTAAAGAAGCAGCAACCAGCCCAAAAACAAAACAATACCTACCAAACCCTAAACAAAATAACAACACCCCGGCGCCACCAGGCTACACTCAGACAAGATAAATAAGAAAACCTATCCTGAACTTAGCCACCCACCAAACAGCTAACCCAAAGACGTTAAAAAGATCAACAGAATTCAAATTACAACCCAACCCCACTTTCCCCTAAAAAAACAAATCCGCCACTAATAAACGTTTTTTTTTCAACTAGATAAATTTCATACCAACTAGATCACCGGAAGAAGCAGCCTAGACACATGGTCAGCTTCGAAACGCGAAAATGTTTGTGTAGTGATATTATGAATTTATAAACCATTGTAACAACTATTACAATATATATATATATATATATATATATATATATATCCCTCTTGTCATGCTCAGTGGAAGATAACTTATGATGAAACGCCTAATAATCCTCTCAAATATTTTGCCGTTAATTTTACGACTAGATTACATTTTTGAATAAATAATGACAAGAAAATCTCATCTTAGCCGATATGTTTCGTCCACTGTGAACTTGTCTGACTGTTCGCTTATGTTATGAGTATTCATGAGCATACTTACAGATATAAAATTGAATGATCAATAACATTATTGCTCTTGTATATAAATACTTATGAGAAAATAAATCCTTACAGTTTCCTTTAAAAAGTCCTTCACATTACGAAACGTGTCGGTTAAGTTTTCCTTTTGTCTTTCTTCATAGTATCCTGTTACTTATATAATTTGTCTTAAATTGTTAATTAAACACGGTCTCGCTCTCTCTCTCTCTCTCACACACACATATACACAGACACACACGCATATATATATATGTATGTGTGTGTGTGTGTGTGTGTGTGTGTGTGTGTGTGTGTGTGTGTGTGTGTGTGTGCGAATGTCTATAAGTGTTCCTGCGGAGAAACAGTTTGTGGGCGGATAGAAAGTTGAATAGACGAGCAAATTTAGGTTAACATTGACGCAATCTATTATAATGTTCAATTTAAGCGTTTGCTTACGTGCATAAGTAAAGAGATGAAGTTGAAAAATAAATTTTTTATACAAGATAAATAACTTTTTCGTGATTAGGCAACACACTAAATTATTACATAGCCAAGTTACAACCACGATTTAAAAATAAAATTTCCTAAAATGTTTACTTCATTCAAATTGCCTCCAGCGTGTGCATCTGTCTGAATCAATACAGATTACCCTCAATGTAATTTTTTCTTGTATTTTAATCGAAAAAGAAAAATACTCGATATTGTTTGAAAACCCTGGTGGCTTTAAAAAAAAAGAATGAATTTATGCTTCATTTTTTGTCATAATCGAAAATTACTTTTCTTTATAAATTATATCAAGAACATCCTTCTCTATTTACTACAAATCAAGAATTTACGATGTGTACTGAGTTAATATTTGGTGGAAAGAGAGTGTTCAACAATATTCGTCACACTTCGATTAATTTCTAGTTGTTTGCATATCAGAAGACTTCAACAAATATTTGAAAGAGGTTTGTTATAGATATAAAAACATAGTTAAATCTTATTGATATTAAATATTTGAGCAGTGCTGATTTCAATAAAGAAGGAATATTTGGTGAATCTTTCAATTTATATTTACCGTTAGCAGATGAAAATTTAGTATATTTACATGACCTTGGAAATCATTTAATCCGAAGAAAAGCGTTCAGGATCTGAGATTTTTCTTCTGAATTCTGACTTTTCAAAATTATGTTACAAAATTAAAATCCCTATTTTTAATTTTTTTAAGTTCGTATTTAAATTAAGAATCCCTTTTTAAGTTCGTACTTAAAATTAAGAATACTTTTCGATAGCCGTTCTTAGGACACATACATTCACTGAATTTAGATGTCACTCTGTAAAGCCAACAACTCTTCAGTGATACAATACAAATTTAAGTTCTTCTCTATTTCTTCCACGGTATTTATTTTAATTTTTCAAATGAAACCACTGGATAATAAATAAATTCGAAAATAGAATCATTAGTATTACTAAAACACAAAATGTTAAAAAAAATCAATTAATATACCAGAATTTGACTCATTTTACTTCAAGCAAGGCAATTAAGCTACTAAGACGCAGTGGTGGAATTACTGAAGGGTTAAAGCATATGAGAAAAAGAAAAACATTATTGAGGACCAAGAACAACAAAATAAATGGAACTAAGAATACAGAAGATAACGATAAAGATGCGAGTCCTGTGATCGAGAAATGTTATAAATCTTGTTTAGTGTGAGAAACGGACAATCGCCATATAAGGTAAAATAGACTGGTGAGTATTAATAAATAAAGCCATATTAAAGAGATATCCCTTAAACATGGAAAGCTGAAGGCGAAGATTGTAGTCCTGTAGAATGAATCGTAGTGTTCAAATTTGAAATTTAGTAAAAGTAGATTTTTGCAACTTTCTTTCTCTATCTCTCTCTCTCTCTCTCTCTCTATCTATCTATCTATCTATCTATCTATATATATATATATATATATATATATATTGTTAAATTGTAATTATGCTTAGTGCAAAAATTGGTAATTTCATTCAGTAATTTATTGTTATAAATGCATTTTAGTTAAGCATATTTTTATCATAAAGTGCTCAATATCAAGATTGACAAAGAGCATTAATAACATTATTGTGGATAATATTGTCACTTAAATGAGTTGTCTTATTTCTGTCATACTAGGTTTCATGGTTTTATATTTTTCTGCTCCTTTTTCCCATTTGTTTCTTATTTATATGAAATTTGGTTTAATTTAATATATTTGTGTGTAGTTGATTATTTTTCCCTGATGAATGTTGCTTCTTAAATGATGTTGGATTTGTAGGTGATTAATTGCTTTTTATTTTGTTGACTTTTTAAAGTGTCCTTAAATCTATGCCTGCTTAATTTATTTATATTGATTTGACCACTTTTTACCATTTTGGGATGACTTATTTTATATGCCCGCTATTTTTGTTAACATTAAAAATATCGAAGTCGTCATTACAAATAACACTGTTCAGCTAAGTGACAAAATTATAATGTCTATTACAGTTTGTTAATATCAAGATGTGTATTGAAAGTCTTTTGATTGATATACTTTGTGGCTAAAATTGGAATTTATATGTTTTAATCTATGGTTTGGTTTGGTTTGTTTTACGGCATATCAATCGCCAGGGGTCATTTAATGCTGAAACATTAGTTCCTTCACAAACGTTTTTTTGTTGTTAAGATTTTTCCTTCAAAACATATTTTTGTTAGTAAGATTTTTCTTTCAAAACGTATTTTTGTTGGCGGCATTTTTCATTAAAACATTTTTCTTTCAAAAACGTATTTTTCTTGGTACCATTTTTCTTTCATAAACATATATTCGTTGGCAACATTTTTCTTTCATAAACGTAATTTTGTTGTTTATATTTTTCATTCAAAAACATAATTTTGTTGATAACATTTTTCCTTCAAAAACCATATTTTTGTTGGCAACATTTTTTCTTCAAAAAAAAAGATTTTCTTGGTAATATTTTTCCCTCAAAACTGTTTTCATGGTAATATTTTGCATTTAAAAAGGTTATGTTGTTAATGTTTTCCTTAAAATTTATTTATGTATATATTTCATAAAAGTTTGTTTTTATACTTTCATAGTGTTTTGACCCCCGTTTGGAGGGTGAAGTATTTGCCCATAGCTGGGACCCTAACAAGTGCTACCACCTGTCAGGGTGCACCTGGGAACAACAACAATTAAGAGTTGGTTCCATGCTCCTCGCAACCTCGAAATCAGAGGCCTTGCTGCCGGATGCAGTTTACCGTCATACGCAGGACCCTTTCAATCTCACTCTACCATTCTCTCTATCTCTCTCTCTATCTCTCTTCATATATGCATATATCTAAACTTATTTATAAATGGAACTTTGTTTGTGTGTCACTGTGTGTGTGTCTCTTACCTATAGACTCCGAAACGGCTGAACCGATTTTCTTGAAAATTTACACAGTTGTACTATAAGCGTCTGCGAGTGTTTGTAGCTAGGGTTTTGTGTCGAGGTACCCTCAATAAATATAAAAAATCGATAATCGAATAAATCGGGAAGGAGTGGTCCGGTTTTAATCAAATTTGATATGCTCATAGACAAAGCCATAAGAAACGATATTCAGAAGTTTCAAGGTTGCAGTTCTTACTATAGTGCAGAAAATTGATAATATATATATAAAGCAAGATGTTTGTGTGTGTGTCTGTTTATCTTCCTGTATGTCTGTATTTTTTCAGCCCGTTTAGTTTTTGCTTGGGGTTTGACTCTAAGTAGGTATAATTGTAGTTCTTAGTCTCAGCCATGATACCATTTACTCAGAGGACTTATTTAGCCTTCAAAATTCAGTTTAAGACGAAAGAATCTGATTTGATATCGATACCAGGAAATCAAAATTTGACTTAAATCCATTCATTTTTCTTTCAGTCTACGGTTTCGCTTTAACTGAAAACAACTATTGCTTTTTATTCTTTCGTACCAACGTCCAAAAAGTCTGAGCTCAAGGACCATGGATTAGTTTTAAAGCTTTCATTACACCTGAACAACGCCGGGCTATACTGCTAGTACATATACATATATATATGTATATATATATATATATATATATATATATGTGTGTGTGTATGTGTGTGTGTGTGTGTGTGTGTGTGTGTGTGTGTGTGTGTAATTGGAAGCATTACTTCGTGGAGACTCATGTCAGTCGCTGATATTGCTGAATTATTAGGAGTTGATCGCACAACAGTTTCGGAACATTTGAATGCATTAAAATGGTCCAAATGGAAGGATATTAGGTGCAATACGAGTTGAAGCCGAGAGACATTGAACGGTGACTTGTTCCGTGAATAGCTGCTTCAACGACAGAATAAGATATTTTTGCCTCTTATCTTGACAGATGTTGAAAAGTGGATGCACTACGATAACCCTAAACGCAGAGGCTTGTGGGATAAGCCTGGTCATTTATCAACGTCGGCGGCAAACCCGAATATCTATAGTTTGAAGTTTCTGCTTTGAATTCGGTGCGGTCAGCTGGGTGGAGTTTATTGTGAACTGCTCAAAACGATAGAAGACATCACGTGAGATCTCTACAGACTACAACTGACGCGTGTGAGCCGAGCATTGAAGAAATACGGCCGCTATACATGTAGAGACACAACAAACTTATTTCGCAACATGACAACGATAGAATACGTGTTGCAAAACTGTAAAACTACTTGAAAACGCTTAACTGGCAAGTCTTTCCATGCCCAGCGTAATTCCCCAGACATTGCGCCTTCCGATTATCACTTGTTCCGATCGATGGGACATGGCAAGGCTGAGCAGCATTTTCATTCTTATGAAGATGCCAAAAAATGGATGGACTCGTGCTTAGCCACAAAAAAGTTATTCCGACATGGAATTCCGATGCTGCTAAAAAGATGGGGAAAAGTAGTGGCTGGCAATAGATAATAAACTCAGTCACATATTTCTTACTAGTCAGTTAGTTAAATGCCATACTTGATACACGCTTGTGTGATCATGTCTCCAAAGAAATATGACTGACTGGGCAGAAGATTGCCATTATGATCTGCGGTAGATTGGTTGCCAACCAAGGCTATAAAACCCAAGCTGTCTTGTTATTAGACCCATAACTTGAGAGAAGAGACGGGTTAATACCTTTCCCAAGGGTATTTACGCCTATGTGAATGCAAGAAATTGAACTGGAATTCGGACTTGGCTGCTCGATTTCTCGTTACGAGCCGATATCTACTGCACCACAACGCACATCTAAAATAAAACATTACTTTCATGAATAATCAGTAATACCTGATTTAATGTCCTTATATATATATATATATATATATATATATATATATATATATATATATATATATATATATAAACTCATGTATAATGCAGCATTATAAAAACTAATTTTCAAAGAAATTCAGAAAATGTACTATCAGAAAATAATATTTAAGAACTTCTAACTCTGTCGGAAATAATTGATTATCTTGTAGGGTTTGATACATTCACACCCACACACAAATGGTCATTAAGCGTTCACGTGATAACACTAGTATCCCGCCCTAACGGCATGCCGATATAAGCCGGGAGCGTCACGTTTTACGGCAGTTAGGGTTCTGTCCCGGGCCAGAGCAGGCATGTTTATTACCGAACTCACACATAAATACGCGCATAATTGCGGGTAGGAATTAGTGGCGCAAATTTTTATTTCTCATCAGCATGCACACACAACGCTAAAAATACTCCAATTGAAAACAGACATTACCTGTATGTACATTTAACTTTATTCAAACTGAACTTGGTTCAATTTAACCTTCTTTCGAACATTTACGCTTCTCTCCAGATAAAGGGAAAGAACTTTTCTTTCCTTATTTGATTTGCATGCTTTCAACTCTATGTAATCTTTGTTAATATATTGTTGTTCTGGTTACTTTCGCCTTTCACTTTAAAATAATCTCTGAAATTGTTTCAGAATTTCTTACATTTGTTTTGATTGTTTTCCTTAAGCATGCTATAATTTTATAATTAAAGTTAATGTAAATATATGAAAATTGTTTTGTTCAATCTTTCTCTTATTGTATGTTATATTATCTTTTCTGACATGTCATTTCGACTTCAGTCACAATCCCACCCTCTGTCTCTTTTTTAAGTAGTTATAACGTTGTTCTAAGAAGCTCTCTTTGTTACTACACATTGGCGTTATTTATATTATTTTTAAATTTTTGCTTTTTATTCCCTCTTAAAGACAAAACATGTATACCTAGAGATTTCATATACTATTTCAGGTAATTATAGTGAATGTAGTAACAATGGTAGGTAAGAACGTGTTGGTGTAAAGAATAGTGTTGTATGTTTGGGTCAGATATTATGAGTTTGATTATGGATGAGCGTTTTGGTGTAATAGATGTTCGCTCAGAATTCGAACTCGGGTCTCCAATTTCGAATTTCAGTTGAACTCGTTGCAAACGAACAAATACCTTTGGAAAAGATATTAAAACATCTATTCTCTTCCAGCTGTGAGTTGAATAGCGAGGTATATTGGGTTCTGTAGGCTTGGGTGGCAGAAATGGCAACCGACTGCCGGAAATTCTTCTGTTCTGTCATGACGGCCCAAGCGTGTATCACGTATGGCATGTAACAGACTGACTGAGGTTTGATAAAACAAAAGAATACCAGCCTGCTTTATTTCTCATTTTAACTTTTTGAAACAAATATTGCTCTGGTCATTGGTACCTCAACCGCATGGATGTAAGCGTACTACTAGATTCGTCGCATCTGTCTACTGTTTAAATAGCAAACAAGTTTATTTTATCATCTGTGAAAATCTTTTCCGGCTTCTGGTTTCGCTGCCACCTGTGATTTCTAAAAAATTATTTCCAATGTCAATTGGTAATTTCTTTTGTACTAAATCCCTTATTGCCCTTTCTTATGAATAACTTTTTTCATTTCATTTAATTTTGTAACCACTTACGTCTTAGTAGCATTATTGCCTTCGTTGAAGTGAATGTCTGTAAAAATTAAATTGGTTTCTACATATTTACCTATCTTGATTTCTTCTTATGTATATTCCTTTTCGTATATTTCTGCAAAAAATGTCTGTATCATTCATATCTGTCTGTCTAATTTGTTTTCTTTATATCTATCCATTTATGTCCCTATATATCTATTTCTGTTCATAGCTAAGTTAGTGTGTTCATATATATTTGCCTAGGAATGTTGTTCTGAAATAACGCCTGTCATGTCATAACACCATTATTAACAACATGTGACATATGCACCTATATTCATCTGTAGTATCATTCTTTATGGTTTTATTCAAAATTACTCAAAATGGTCTCCATCTACGCTGATGCATTTGCGTCACCTTTGAACCCACATGTCAAATCCATTTTGGAAAAATTCTTTAGGCCACACGGTGGTCGAGCGTTGGCGTTCCATTATGTGCTATATCTTCAAATTTGGTTTCACCTTCTTTAAACTTTTTCACCCATGCTTGCACATTACTTTCAACAATTATCGCCTCAGCATAAACATTTCTAAGGCTAATCTGGATGTCGGTAGCAGTACATCTTTCTTTCGTCAAAAAGTTCATCTCTGCTTTTACTGCTTCGTTTATAACACATAGGACACATGCAGACATAAAAAAAGAACCGGTATCGCGTTGTGCTACCATTGATATTGGCTCGTAATGAGAAATACCTTTGGGAAATGTAGGAGTTCATCTCTTCTCACTTCAGCTATATGTTGAATTGCAAGACAGACTGAGTCTTGCTTGGTAACCAGTCTACCACAGAAATAAATGGCAAACTATTGCAGAAGATTTTCTGTCTAGTCAGTTATGTCTCGAAAGAAGCATGATCGCCGAATGGTGTATACGTATGAGTATGTCACCTTGCTGACTGATCAATCCTGCAAAAAAGACCATTCTATTTTATTTTAATTCTTTTAACACTAGATTTGAATTTCTTGATTAATTTTTTTGTATCATTTTTATATAATATTTAGATTTCCTTTTCGAATTATATTTCTCAGTAAATAGTAAAAGCAGTACTTTCAAGACAATACACTCTTATCTATCTATCTATCTATCTATCTATCTATCTATCTATCTATCTATCTATCTTTGTTCTTCTTCTATGTGCCGTGTTCCTCCAAAATATAGGTGATCATTGCCGTCTACATCTCCCTATCCCTTTTAAATCTTTTCCCCTATTAATTTTCCCCCTATTAATCCGCTCAAACCTGGTTCTGCTATCAAGATACTCAACTCCCTCAAGTATGTCATGCGTTGCTTTCCCTTCTCTCATTTTCCCTTCATCCGTCCCGTGATCATCAGATTCTCCAAGCACCTTTTCCTCACTACATGTCCAAGAAAATTCAGCTACCTACCTGTCAGACTATTTATCTGTTTGTTTCTCTCTCCATTGATCTATCAATCTATTTGTCTCTTTGTTTAAATATCTATCTGTTTGTATGTCTGTGTATTAATCTATATATTTATATCCCGTTCTATCTATCTATCTATCTATCTATCTATCTATCTATCTATCTATCTATCTATCTATCTATCTATCCTTAGTTTGTGTGTGTTGCTAAACAGGCAGATATTTATTAAGGTTTATTTGTATATAGTTAAACGGATCTATATCACCTGCTCCATCAAGCTTACATTAATCAATGATCAAGATAAAGTAAATTCTTAATAATCATTCTAATCCTAGATCTCTACTTCGACACATATGTACGATACAATAATAAAGATGGCTGAGACATTCTAATGCTCCAGTAATATCAAATTTATTCTGCAATTCTTGATCTTTGCAGAAGTCTTATTCGTTCCAAACTGAGTATTGCTGACATGTTTTGACTGGAGTTGTTTTGTACTCACATTACGGCCTTCAGTGAGTTTCAACTTGTTTATGCAGTCGTGTTGTGAACGACTTATTTTCCAAACGCGACGTGGCATGCCTTTCGATGATCTATCGTTATATCCATAGCAAATTTTCCGATACGTTCTATTTTTTAGTTTCACAAGTTAATATGCTTGCAGCGAGAACACGCCATATTACTTCCATAGATTTGAACCACCCCTATTTCTCCCGTGTTTAAAAGAAAAGACTTTCACGCAGACAATTTCTTCTCAAGAGTTACAACATTGTAGATCAAGTACTCATCTATGAGCGTTTCACTCTTGATATCGTCAAGACAAAAAGCATCTGTTATCTATACTATGTCAAATGAGTGCTATATGTAGTAATACTTGAATACTGTCTTTTGCTTGATTTCCGTATTAATGATCTATTATTTATACATGATCTGAAACATATATATATATATATATAATTTTATTATCTCGCTTTGAATAATTGCCAATAAATTATCTCTATGTTTACATCTTAAGGGAGTGAAATATGGTTTTTACTATTTCCACAATGACATGTTATATTAAATATATAATTTACTTCATTTTTGTTGCACAGTGTAGTTTGATAGAAATTACAATTAAGAGACTGCAAATAACATTGTCATAAAAACAATACAGACGAGAATGGCATATTACTTGCTATTCCTTGCAGCTATTTGAAAAATTACGTCTTTAAAGGAGAATCATACTTCATTTACATACATGTGCGTGTCTCAAGCGTATTGTCCGTACCTAACATCCTTCGAATAAGGGTTTTCAAATCGAAGATAATATTTTGCTAAGCATAATCCTGAAACAGGAAAGCAATCGCATGCGGTATTGGACGCCGATTCGTATTATCGTTTGTTTGTGTGCGTGTTATGGATAATTCAAAAGAAGAAATTCATTCTGGGGTCTTCGTTGTGCCGACGTTTGAAACAACGCCTCTTGTCAAAACAAATCACCGTAATTTATCCTCGTATGAAGCAATCTTCCGGAAGCGTTCTTCTCGACTACTTTCTGTCCAGAGGGATACACAATCTACATTTCTTGTTATAATATATCGTTATGCAACATACCATATTGAGGGTTAGTGTGTCTCAAAAGAATCACCACAAAGCTGAACCTGAATTAATAAAATAATGAGCCTGTAGGTGAGATAATATTCAGGTTAGCCGTACGGTGTTCGGTGAATCAGAGTTACATTAAAAAGCTAAAAATGAAGGGTACACAGCGTCAAATATACAAGGGGGATTTCTTTTTATTCATTTCAACCCCAGATAAGGCAGTAAAACCCATAAGGCACAAGAGATTACTAATAATTGGGAAAAGAAAAGAGTAAGAAAGAGGACAGTAAATAGAGATTGACACTGCATTTTTTAAAATTATAGTTGACTGAATAGCATTGATTTGAAAGCGAGTTCCACGAGCTAGAAGTGCGAAAAAAGAAGCCGTTAACATAGAATTTACGTATAGACTGCTAAGTTTTAAATCAACAAAATCTCAAGGCCATTCTAATAAAGCACGTAAATTCAAAAATTCTGGGATGATCATCTCTCGAAAGTATCATGTATCACGTATAGTACTTAACTGACTAACTGTCTTTTGTGGCAGTAATATTCTAAGTATGAATTAATAGTAATTTAAAAAAATTGATTCTTCATAGAAAAATTGCCTCGAACGACACAGTAAACCTACCTTCTTAGCAGTTGACTTAGCAATGGATTCAAAATAATCATTCCATTTCATATTAGGTATCTATCTTTAAGAAGTCTTCAAATTGTACGTACTCAGAAAACTAGAAGTAATGTTTATGCATGCAAAAATCTTCATTATTTGACATGCGTGTAGATAAACAAACGTATACACAAACAAACACAAACAATAATGGTGGTGAAAATTTGTAAGAAATTATGGAATTATGGGTTCTCCGGAAATATTTGAACCTTCTTATGGAACACGCATTAAATTTGACCGCTGGGCTAGGTAGGACCTCATGAGTAGAAAGACCCCGAATAGGACTTTTGACCACGCATTCGTCTCGATGCTTGAATTTTACGTATCTACTCTGTTTTGCTTATATATATATATATATATATATATATATATATATATCCAATTTAAAATCTTATGACAAATACAAAATGATTAAAACTATACAATGCTGTTACATTAACCGAAATATATCTGCGAAACATTTACATTTAATTAGAAGATGTAGTTTATCAATAGATAAGTGAACTTTTTAACTTTTTTTAACTGGTTAATTTACACAAACATTTAAAAAGTATTTTTTGTTTGTCATAAATCATTTTCAGTATTTTTTTAAAGACGATTCTCTGAAGAAGCATATTTAAGTAAAACATGTTAGATTAAAGAAACTTTTATTTTACCTACTCGTTACTTATTCTATTTATCTTGTCGGATATCCATATATTCAACTCACACACACACACACACACACACACAAACACACACACACAGACACACACATATATATATATATATATATATATATATATATATTTTCCATTTGTAAACGAGTTATTACGCTTATAACTCGTTTACAAATGGAAAATATTTAAAAGTTCTACAATATAATTGTATTGAACACTTTTAATACAAATATATACCAGGCACTTGACAAGAATGGTGAAGCCCGAAACGTTGCCTTGGATATCTCCAAAGCATTCGACAGGGTCTGGCATGCTGGCCTATTGTGCAAACTGCGGAGCTATGGGATAACTGGACATCTGTTTGACCTCATCCAGTCTTTCCTCTCTAACCGCACATTGAAGGTGGTATTAAATGGGCATGCCTCCCAAAACTACCAGACGAACGCGGGCGTCCCTCAAGGTTCTATCCTAGGTCCCACGCTCTTTCTGATCTACATTAATGATCTCCCCGACACCATTAGATCCCAAGTTGGCATGTATGCCGACGACACAACAATCTACTCCCGCATCGATCAGAAACCAGGTCTGGACGACAAAGTGAACCTCGCTGCCGTACTTGAAAGGGACCTCCAATCCGTAGTGACCTGGGGTAGGAAATGGTTGGTAAATTTCAATGCCTCCAAAACAAAGCTGTTATCAACTAATCACCATAGACAATCGCATCTACCTCCCATTATCATGGGACAGGCTAGCCTCCCAGAGAGTAAAATACTACGCCTTCTTGACCTTACACTCTCGGCGGACCTCAAATGGAATGACTATATTGAATCCATTGCCAAATCTGCTGCTATGAAAGTAGGCTCCCTGTGCAGGGCCCGGAAATTTTTCCCACCTGAAACTATTCTGCACATATACAAATCTACCATCCGCCCGTGTATTGAATATTGCTGCCATATCTGGTCGGGTGCCCCTGCTGCTCTCCTTGGGCTTCTTGACAAAATACAAAGGAGGATCTGTAACGTGGTTGATACTGACTTGGCAGACCGGTTGAAGCCGCTCTCACACCGGCGTGAAGTGGCTTCCCTGTGCCTCTTCTACAAGTACTTTCATGGCTTCTGCTCCGATGAGCTTAGATCACTGGTGCCGCCTAAGAACGAATTTACACGAGATACTAGATTAGCAACTAGGTCCCACCCTTTTACAGTTAAACAAATAAGATGTAACCGTAAATTCTACTCCAACAGCTTCTTTTCTCGCGCTTCCCGCCTGTGGAACTCCCTTCCACATGTCTGCTTTCCCAACAGTTACAATCTCCAGGTGTTTAAATGTAGGGTCAATAGACACCTCCTATCACACTAAGTCCCAACTATTCTCACAACACTCTCATCTACCCAACCCTCATTCTCGGTATCCTTACCCGCCTATCACCCACCCTCTGTCATTTCCTATATTTAATCAGCCTTTCTCCACTCTACGTAGCCCCCTGCACAGTAGTGGCAGTGACATGCCTTGCTCGGGGTGAAACGTTAAAAAAAAAATGTACACTGGTCTAATCTTATTATAACCAGCAAATAATTAATTAAAAAATCAATATATATATATATATATATATATATATATATATATATATATATATATATATATATATATATATATATATTTGTGCGAGTGTGTGTGTGTATTACTATAAATCATCTAAAGACGCCAGGTGGTAGAAACTTAGATTGCGAATTATAAATCGTTTACAAAATAACACACACACACACACACACACACACACACACACACACACACACACACACACACACACACACACATCTCTTCAGATGTGTTTCCATATTGCGTCCAACTTAGAAAGACATTCTTAATGCACAAAACTAGTTTGTATAATCAATTTTATAAATCGTGATTCCAAACTGGTCTTCATTATCCTAATATATAAATGGTTGCTTTGATAATGTCTTTTAACATTAAAACAATTTCAGAACTTTAAATTAGTAATGTGTATAGCTTTTGCCTTACTGCTTACAAATAATCAATGCATAAGGGGAAGTAATTATAACTTATTATTTTAATTGCATATTTTGAAGATCTACATATTAAAATTTATGGCATATATAAATCTCTTAATCTGGGGAGGAATACTACTAAACTCTCATAACGACCTCTGTAATTACGGGTTAAAAATAAAAAAAAGAAAACCAAACCAATAATGTTAGGAAAGTTAAGAACTATTTCAAAGACAGTCTAGAAATACTTCTTGCTAATACTCCATCACGATTATTTCCAGGAATATCATTGACCAGACACCGTGCATATGCTCATTTTATCATAATGGGTGCACTTCGACGTGGAAGAAAGATGAGAAAACTTGTTTTGTTAGAGCAATTACGACTAAGTAATGCGTTAGATCGTTGCTGAGTATTGCATAATTCTGGCTGTGCCACATCTAAGCTACGCTTTGTAACTCTCTAAGTCATAATGGAATTCGACTCTGGCCCTGCTGCTTATCTTAATAATAGGTAAAATCTTTGAATGGCTTGTGCGGCAATCGCTCAAATGGGACAAGATTTGTTCAGGCTAAATGCCGTTACCTCTTTATTGTCCAAAGAATTTTCTATTTAAGACTAAGTGGAGTAATTTCTCAATATTTACCGAATACTTGAATATATTCACGAGGAGTTAAACAGTAAAGTTTAGCAAACGCCAATAAGAAATTCCGTTTCTGTCGCTTTGCACGCAATTTGCATTATATTTAACTTGTTAGATTTTTTGCTTTTGAATGTCAAGACAAGGTGGAATAAGCTATTAACGCTTTAATGCTAATCTATTCAATGAATACATAAAGATTGAATAGCGTTCCTTAGAGATTTTTTAATTGAATATATATGAGAAATTTGAGCGATAAATACAGTCTGCTAATACATAATAGCTTCCAATAAAATGACCACTATATTTCCTTTAATATGTATATACTTTCTAGAAGTGGGCGATTCTGGATCTCCTCAATTTCCTATATTTTGTTGCACTATGAAATTTTACATAACAATTATATAGGTTATTTGCCGTTTTCCAACGCTTCTCTTGCGCTCTGTATGCTTTATAGTCTCCAAACTTGTTTTCTAATAATTTGTCCCTAAAATTTCCGTTGTTAGTTTTTAGTTGTTAGTATCATTTTTTTCGCAAGTCTCATAATCCTTAAAACTTACTTATTATATCCATAAAATCTTCAGCATTTCTCGATAAAATTACATTCTTTCTTGCTTCAAGTCTTCTTTACCTGCGAGGAGACTGTCCAATATTCAGTCATATAAATGATTATATACTAATTTTTCTTTATTTCTGAGATGAGTAATTTCAATAATCTTGGAATTATTTCGAAATTTATCTTGTTGATTATTGCGAAATATCCTGTGAAATCAGCTAATGTTCTTTCATGTTGGATCTGGGAGCGAGAAACTAAATCCAACGCGAAATAATAATAGATTTCACAGGAAATTTTGCAATAATCAAAAATATAATTCATATCAGCCAGTCTATGGACACCTAATGATGACCAGAGGGTACCTGGTCGAAACGTTGTATCTGTTACACCATCTACATCAGCCAAGATGAGAAGTACGAAATAGTTCCAAGATTACTGATTATATACTAATTAGTTCCTTTTATCATTTCACCCCAAGCAAAGTGAGAATGCCACTAGTATGTACGAGCTACTTGAAGTGAGTGAGATAAAAAAAACTACATTGCATTGGAAGGAATGAGGAAAGAACAAAAAATGAATGAGAAGATAGAAGATGGTGATTGCGTTACATTTAATTGTTTAAAATTTGGCAACTATCTCTTAATATTTTGCTTTGGTATTTTAATAAGCGCTTCTTTAAATTGATGAAAAAGGTCCATATATAAGATTTTGGTTGCAACTAAAGTATATTTTAGCGTCCGTAGTTATTCATTCAATTGATCCATATGTGATTTTCAGTTCAAAGTAATGCGTTTCTACGTAGAGTTGTGACAATATTACTCACCCAATCGTTTCTGTTTGATTTTGTTTAGCCAACTTCCTTCATCTACTGATATAGATTACTTTTTGTGTATCATTTTCATAACGATATCGATATTATTTCATTAATATCATTCTTGAAATAATTATAAAAAATACGTTTCTTTTCATTACTTGGATTCTTTCTATCGAGCAACCTAATCGTATAAGTTCTGTCTTGTTACTTCTAATACATGTTTTGATTTGGTCTTACAAACTTTTCTTTAGACATCCTTACGTTATTCTCAGTTTTAATGTTATTTTGAATAATTCTCATTCTCATTATTATCATTATTGTTGTTTCTTTTCATAACAAATTTTTACTTGAATTTTGCTGAAGACGTAGTGTAAAAGTATCTAGTAAGTATATCCATCTAGTTTGCACACTTTATGATGTTAAGTACTACTTAACAAGTACAATGTTCATACTTTTTTATTACTGATACTCTATTGAAGATAAGCGGTTTGGTGCATTGAAATTTTTAAAAGTCACCTGTAAACAGAAGTGATCAGGAATTTTTTAATATTTCTTCTCTGTAGTTTGTCAATCGTGCCAAGTGCTCCTAATATAATCGCGATAATATTAGCTTTAATATGCCTTATTTTAATCTTAATTTTAGTTTCAACATCATTTTATTTACTTACTTGGTCATATTTTTAACATATGTATATTTATCTGATAACACAACCATATCTATGAATGGCAAATATTCTGTCGGTAGCCTATAATCGTTATATCCATTAGATTTTTTATGTCTCTCAATAGGAATGATAATGTCACAAAAGGTAGTGATTTTATGGTCATCTATAACTGTTAAAATGATATGTTTATACAATATTTCAGCATATGAGGAACTATATTTTCATATCTTCCAATGCTCAGTATTATCATGTTAATCTTCGTATTCTTTCGCTCTCCAGACTGGACAACCAGACACTAAGTGGTCAATAGTCTCAATATGTTAATGTACAAATTGTATCTAAATCATTTTTATTATGTTTGTTTGATAATGCTTAGTGAATATGTTTATGTCCTACGCCATCATTTAAAACTAATATTTTTTCTAAATAAATCATAGTATTTTTTATGTGTGCTATATACCAGGGAAGATGATGCCTCTCATCTCATAAGTGCCTCTCACGGAGAGTCCTTATCGAAGTATGCATGTTTTATCAACTAAATCAGATTTTTCGCCACGTTCATAAAGTTTATGTTAGACACAGTTGGTTGACATTTTTGTAAATTTATTGAGATGAAGATGAGTGTCAAAATCACTACCGGAATGAATTTAACAATTTTTCTCTAGTCTTTTCTAAAATCACATTCTTTATTTCAGAGTTTTCTGTTTTGTTTTGAATTTAGTTTACTCAATACAAGGTCTAATCAGGTGATTTGATGTAGACAATCCCTGGGTGATAGTGTTGAAATGATGGGAGAAGTAAAACGTGCATATTATGAAGATACCAATTATATTTTGTTTTTCTTTTTGAATTGCTGTAAACCAACTTGAACTGTTTGAAACTCATAGTCCTAAATTATTTGGATTTACTTCCCTTTTCACTAATTTTAATGGTACTGCCTCGTAATATTTTTTGTTACAATGTAGTTATATAGCTATATTTTCGCACACGGGCCAGTTCAAGTTATGGCAAACACAATCCTGTCATCTTTTGTTCTATTATTATTATATTATAATTAATTAATTAATAATGAAAATAATAATTGTTGCTGTTTATTTAAAAAATGGACTACCAGGAAATTTTTCAGTTAGTCTACTGGAACCCTTTCCAAAAAAACAAGAGCTCTAACTACAATGGGAATTGTTATGTGATCATGGGCCACATTCCTTTCAATTTCCACTTCAAGATTGTTCTATTTTGAAAGTTTTTTGGTTTTGTTTTGAAGATCCTCAAAGTTACATTACAATCTGCAAGGACAGTCATGTCGATATGAAATCACACTCCGTGCTTGTGGTCTTTGATTACAATGTTTAGGTATTAGCTTTGATTGTTCTGTCTGTGTGTATTGTAAAGCTCCATGAAATTATTGTTATTATGTTGTGATTTTCATCTTAATTCGATTTCTGCTATGGTTGCACTACCTATCAAGTCTGCAGGAAGACCTAAGGCAGGTCATGGTGTGTTGTTATGGTTCCATGTAATGTTTTTACTTTCTCTCCTAACATCCCTAGCGTTACATAGACAAAGTTCTCCTTACTGTGTGGGCTGTACTTAACAAGATAATTTTTGTATATCTCTTAAGCTGGGGTTTCCAGGGATTCTTTCAATGTCTTGTTTTGTTCCATTTTTATCATTCCAAGAGCACCTAGTATCACTGGCACGATTCCTGTTTTCAATTTCCACATTTTTATTTTCAATTTCCAGGATTTTATATTTTGACAGTTTTTGAAGTCTTTGGGTGCTATGTTACAATTTGCTGGACAAGAGTTATCAATTAATAGGCAAGTTTTTTCTTTCTGGTTTTTAACAATAATGTCCGGCCTATTTGCTTCAATTCTTCATCTTTTATTTCTGTAACCGGTGCTGGGTGATGTTCATACCAGTGTTTGTTTACATATTTTCCATAGTGTTTGCACATAGTCCAATGTAAATATTTCCCCACTCTATCGTAACGATTTTTATATTCATTTGAGGCAATTACAGAACATCCTGAGATTAGATGGTCTATTGTTTCTTGGTATTTATCACAGAACCTGCATATTGGATTATTATGTATAATAGTTGCCTGAAAGATCCTAGTGAAAAAACTTTGGTCTATCCCTTCAGTCTTAGACTTTAATTCAGATGCATGTAACCACCATCGATGAGTATTAACTTTATCAACATTGGATTTATTGGCACGTTCTGGATATTGGCCATGCAGAGGTTTGTCTTGCCAGAGTTGTTTCATCTGTTCAAGAGCTTTATGCTTGGCTTTCATTTTCATATCTTTTTTCCGCAGTAGTTGGTTCTTGGCTTCTGCTTTGCTTTTCTACAGGATCTACTAAATGCAAATCTTGTTTGTATTTACTGCCTTCATTTATGAACGAATATTTTTTCTTTCTGATTTATTATTATTATTATTATTATTGTTATTATTATTATTATTATTATTATTATTATTATTATGTTGATCTTGTTTCTTCTTGCAGGTAAGTTCACTTAACAAGCATAATATTTGGGGGAGTAACATATCACGGTAATGGTTTCCTGTGTGAAAAATGAAGGTAAGTATTTGTTAAGTGCATAATTTTAGTGCAATTCATTTATCTGTTGACTCCAACATCCTCAGTAATCAATGACCACAAAGTTACCTCAATTAAAACTTTCAAGTAGAAGTAAAATGTCCGTCCTGACAGAAAAAAGCTTGCAAATATTCATTCTTTTCTCTATCAAAAGAGTTCTTTGCCTGAGTATTATGACAGAAAATTTGATATTTATTTTCGTCATGAAGACAGCGAATCATGCTTAGTAGAAAACATACTTAATTACTTAACAAATGTTCTTTCAATTACGTCTCATAGCTAGTTCTTACAACATTACATAACCAACACAGACATCTGGCTGAGAATGCATGTTGTCATGCTTGAAAGTAAAAACTATTTTCGTTATATTTTCTACATATGATCTGCATTATTAGCCTAAGAATATATTTCGGTATATATGCATGACTTCTTTTTAAGAAAGAAGATCTTATATAAGGGTACTTTATTCTAGATAGTTTTATCTCTTTAGTTAATAGAATAAATACTTTGTCTAAGAAGAAATATAATCAACTAGTTTATTAAAAATAGATAAAGTACAAGAAAAAATGGAAAGTTAACATGACTGTGAATTATTTACAAACAGGAAAGAAAATTACCCACAAATACAATGTAACAATACGCTCACTAGGTAATAATTATGTGAAAAAAACATTATAATAAATTTGTACACAAAGCAATGTAATAAATGCATACGCAAAATTCATAAGAATTACTGAATTTTTTTCTGAAATTAGAGGCGTTAATATATGATAAGCAGATGATACAGTGTAGATAGAAGACACTGAAATGAAACTGCAAAACATCTTAAAGAAGGTAGTTAAAGAAAGCAAATAGAAAGGACAATATATAAACGACAAGAAAACTGAATGCATGGTCAACAGTACAAAGAGGAGCCAATTACAAACTAGAGATGATAAAATCAAGCAGGTAGAGAAATTTAAATGCCTAGGAAGTGTTCTTTTAGATGACGGAAACTGTGACCATAAAATCCAAAGTGTATTGGCATGGCGAAGGATTTATGCCAAAAGCTGAGTAGCAAAATTTTATTGGAAAAACTTTCGTTATTCCAAAACTTTCAGATTTTACATGCCTATTTTCTTTCTTTCTCTTCCCAACTATTTAAATTTCTGTATTTGTAAGATTCTGACGTTTCCAATTTGTATATCAAATCTTGGAGTTTTTCATCTGCTAAGGGCAATGCATTCTGTTTGCGTCTAAAATATTCGAAGTTCCTGCAATGTTCTTTTGGTGACTACAATCAAAACGGTTTTATCTCTATTTTCTATAATTTAATCAGTTAATGCCATCAAAATACAAGAGGCTACAGGAAGTGAAACAGAATGACAAAACTTACTGAAGGGAAGAGAAAACAAAATTCTGGAAAACTGAAGATAGAGTTGGCGTTACATTTTGAAGACTATTGGTGGTTGGAAAGCGAGAAACTGAAAATATAGTTTTATGAGTGAGAAATGCGAGAAAAGTAAATATTAGGAATAGAACAAAGGTTTCTATCTAGTTGTGCAACATTAAAACGGTGAGACCTAACTGCCAATCAAGTACCAATACTTGAATTCATGCGACTTAATTGCCAAAGATGAAAGCTTATTTGAACAATTACCATGAAAATGATTTAGAAATTTTATAGAGAAATCGTGTAACAGCGTTGGAAAGGTAAATGAACTCAAGATGTTAGGTCAGGAATTATTACATTTTAAACCCAGTAATCTCGAGCTGTATATTAGGAATCACCAGACTAGATGTACAGAGTTTCCATTAAGACGGATTTAAGACAGTGCCATTGGTGAAATTTTATTGTTTTCACTATTGGATCATGTTATTTAAGTCAATAATAACCCAAATTGAATGCTACGAATATCGAAGATTTGTGTTTCCAACAGGACGGCGCCACATGCCTCATAGCCAATGCAACTATGGTTTTATTGAATGAAAAATTCCCAGGTTGCGTTATCTTTCGACACATTTATGTCCATTGGCTACCACGATTATGCGACTTGAAGCCTATAGATGTATTCTTTTAGGGTCATCTCAAAACTGAGGTCTATGCTAATAAACCTATAACAATTCAACAGCTGAGGGATGAGACAATAAAGCATATTGGTGAGATCAAGGAGCAACTATGCAGAGACATCATCAAATATTTTAACCATCGATTGGAGGTGTGCTTCCAAAGAGTTAACGGACATTCAAGGGATATTATGTTTTTGCACATAATTTCCATCACTCAAATAACATGATTTAATACTGAAAGCAATACACTTTCACTAATAATATTGTTTTACTTGTTGCTAACTTCGATCCGTCTTAATGGATCACCCTATATAAAGAATATTCGATGCACATATGAATGGTATATAAATGTGCAGGATCGATTCTAGCGAGAAAACCTCTCAGGCGCAGCAGGAACATTGGAGATCGGAAAGCTGAGTTACAGTCTGGTTCGCTATATTCATTTATGTGCAAATATCCTTAGTCTTAGCAATTGATTCACACCTTTCTCAGGAGTATCAGTACGAAATAATGAAACAGACTGGGGTAGTATATGAACTCGATATGACTATTCCATTTTATTCACCGTTAACCGTTACGCTAAGCGTAAACACCAAAACAAGACTAAGAAATGTTGAATATAGACACTATATGATCTTGATGCACAGGTATCTCTCTATATCTAGCAGTTGATTCAATATAATCGTTCCATTTTGTCACTGGCTGTGTAGCTTATGTTATTAATATTGTACCCACTGCTTTAATTCATGGCAGGACTTGTAGTTCTATTAGAAACAGATTTCATAACAGGTTAAACAATTCTGATCAGAAGAAAGCATCCTTGTCTTATGTCGCTGTCTATTTGTGTGAATCTTATTTTTTTATCTGTGTTCAGTTACGTTATATTAATAAATGTCTTGTGCTGACTTATTTCCGAGGCTGTCCAATGACGTGAAAACTACTTCCTGTATTCTACTTGGAAAGTCATGCGTTTTAGAGAAATTAACTGAAGTGGGATTTGCAGGTCGTGACAGGAATATGTCTCAAATAATCAATGTTCGTGTGGGCGAGTGCGTGGATATATTACATTCTAAATCCAGTGCGCAAAGAATTTGTTTATTTAAGAATCTCCAGACCTTTATTGCACAGGTAGGTATACTGAGTTTTCCTTTTTTATGTGCTATATTGCATTGGGACATGGGCAGTCATAGGTCTTTACAACTTTCTTACCATAAAGAAAATCTCAACCATATTAACACTGTTCTTACTGATATCCTCATATTTCTTACTACGATTAAGACATTTCGGTCGTTTTACGCTGCGATCCTTTTCAGGAGCCAGAAATTTTCAACGGAACCTTTTATTTCTATCATACAAGAATATCATTCTCATTGACAACGCCTAGGGAAATGGAACTCAGAAAGCTCAAATTTTGATTTCTGTCTGGTTTGTTATATTCAATTACGCGCAAATACTATTGAAAAATAGATGAATCAGCCTCATTTCTCCCAGCTATTTATTTGATCATACCAATAAATCATCAAAATCCTTATACAAATCTAGAAAGAACATTTTTGTCCATAGATAACCTGTAAAAGTCGATAAACCGTAAAAAGAAAATCAGTCAAAATCTCTACTTGCTTTACTTTTCTATTCATAGTTGTGTAATTTTCTGAAAAAGCTATTACTTAAATTGTGAGATTTAACCTAAACGGCTCTTCTGAAGTTGTTCCCTAATGTTTCCCATTCGCAGAACATTTGTTATGAATGCATTCAAAAGAAAAACTGACTCCTTCACGATAAAAATATTAAATCTAGAATTTTAAGACTTTCCTCAGTCAAAAACGACCTTAAAACATGTCCTAAGCGTAGAATATTCTTTCAGATATAGAGTCACTGATAAAAGTTGAAACTAGGCCTACTGTCTAACGAGGTTTATTGAATTATACTTATAATTTATTCTTTTGACTTTTGCAATGATTGTCCATTGATTGGCTTCTTTATAGTAAGATTCGTCTTGTACAAGGTACAGGGACAACTCTAGGTCGACGGTTATGTTAAAGATTGTGGTGACATGATCAACATCTTTTAAGGAAAAAGCTATTCGTGTGAAACTTACTTTTTGCCGCTGAAATATATGAAGCTAGGTTGGTCCTAGACATCAAGGTTAGACCTGGCAAAACGAAGGTTTGTCTGATCAATTTCCATTGTAAAGGCGATAGAGCAATGAGAGGCTCTGCACATTCCGACTGTACGAGAAACGTTGGAGGGCGGTTTTGAATTTTTATCATAACAGGAAAGTGGGGACAAGGCATTTCCTGCCGAAATATAAGAGTACTTCATTTCAAACATGATCTGGCTCTAAGAAAAGTGTAGAATAGCATTAGTAGTCATGTACTTACTAGAGCTTTACAGGGATCCGATTATTTCACCTGCATCATCAGCGTTCTATAAGAGTTCCACTCGAGGTCGGGTGTACGTTTGATGCCCAATATTCTCTCAAGGAACGGTACCCTCTTGATGGGACATTCTTTCATCAAAAGTGGCGGCAGTTTGGGTCTGATCGGAAATCTATCTGCTATTTTACCAAGATATTTTAATAAAGCATAATTACTCGGTCTATCTACTGGCTCCAAGTAAATTATAATTAGTTATCCTTCCTTATATTTCCAAATGAAACAGGTAGTTTATTAAAAATGTAAGATTATAAGCTGTTGGCGCTGTTGACAGTGTACTTTGCTTGGAGGATCCTCTAACGCAATACACATTCAAATCCAGCCAGAAAATGTGCCACAGATTTATCGATATAACTTAATACCAATTAATCTTACATTATTAAGAACAAAGGTTGTAGAGCGAGATATGTGGGCAGTAAGTTTATGTAGCGATAAACTATAGTTCATAGTCTTGTTTTGGCATTTGCGGTTAATGTAACGGTTACCGTCGCACAAAATCGAATTGCCATGCCCGAGCCTGTTTCTTTATTTTGTACTAATGCACTTGAGAAAGTCATGAACCAATTTTCTTCCCACGATATATTAAATAGCATCACAGACTGAGTTATCTTTTCTTGTTAGAAAAAGAGAAAGACAATCTCAAAGCAACTTGAAGGAAAAGTTGTGAGGTTGTTTTACTCTACATGAATACACAACCGCAGCGGTTGTAGTGTTGCCGCTTAAAACTTATAGGTTACGCCATTCAAAATCCAGGGTTAAAAAAACCCTAACCTGGTATATTCTCAGCAAATAACGCGCCAGGAATAACAAATGCTTAACCTGCTGACCTACAAGCAGAGGCGTCATACAATAAAATACATTAATGAAAGATTGCATTACATTAGTAATTATTTTCGCTATAAATTTGTTTGTCACTGTAGCAATGTGTTGTGATTCAGTTATGATAATTGTATTAATCTTTTAAATATTTCATGTTTTCAAACAATGAAAGATGGTTGATTTTTATTTACATTCCTTTGTAAGGTGTATATTTTTTCTGGAAATTCATTCTTAAGATTGATGGAAAATATGTAAATATGTATCGTTATATGAATTAGACAAGTAGAGCATATGCTAAGAGGTACACACGCAATAATGTACACATGAACATATTTTGAAGTAGTCGTGTGTATATCATATATTTAAATGAATATGGTTTAATTTATATAAAAAAAGAAACAGATTCATTGCACAAAGAGAATGAGAGAGAATGAGAGAGAGAGAGAGTGTGAGAGAGAAAGAAAGAAAGAGGACGAGAGAGAAGTAAACAAATATAACTGGCTAACTTGACATGAAGTTATTACTTGATTTTTTTTCACCGAACAATGTTCAGTTTATTATTCACTGCGGAATTAAACGTACTGACAAAAAAGGAAATTAATTGAAAAATAATTGAGAGAAATGACCGTTCTTACGTTAGGAAGTGGAATTATTTCTTTATAAACATACGTGCATGCTGGTATATATATATATATATATATATATATATATATATATATATATATAACCAAGCAGAAAATATTATGTGCTTTTTTGACACATTTCAATAACAGGTCCCCTAAGGATAATTATTTAATGTTGCCTGTTCTCTTTTATTGTTGCAATGTCCAGAATATGCAAACTTTATTGGCACTTTTAGAAATTACAAAAACGAAAATGCGTAAATATAATCGTAAACACAAGTCAAATACCGTAAATCTCCGGCAGGGCAATACCGACATCAAATTCACGGACAGACAAACAAATAAACGTGACTAAATACAATACTTAAGTCGGAGTTAACAAGAGTCACTCAATGCCAGTGTTCTTTAGGGTTCTCTCTTTTTGTTGTACTTTCTTTCTACTGCATATCAATCATCTGCATAAGAGCATACTTCGATCATTAATGATTAGCGATGCGGATGATACAACAGTTTACAGGATAACCTCCAAATATCTGGAATACCAGAAACTTAGCAGCTCATTTCTTCTCTGACCTAACCCAGGCAAATCAACAGGGGAAGGACTTGTTTGTAAAATTAATGATCTCCCTGATACCATAAGATCCCAAGTAGGTATGTACGCCGATGACACCACAGTTTACTCTCGTCTCGATCAAAAATCTGGCGTGGGCGACAAAGCTAACCTTGAAGCCGAGGTTCCAATCCGTAGTGGACTGGGGTAAAAAATGGCTCGTAAATTTTAATGCTTCTAAAACGAAGCTACTATCAATTAACCATCATAGACAATCGCACCTACCTCCCATTAGCATGGACCAGGCTTGCCTCCCAGAGAGTAAAACACTGCGCCTCCTTGGTGTTACACTTTCAGCGGATGTCAAGTTGAATGACTATATCGAATCCATTGCTAAATCCGCTGCTATGAAAGTCGGTTCTCTGTGCAGGGCCCGGAGGTTTTTTTCCGTCTAAGTTTATCTTGCACATTTATAAATCTACCATCCGCCCGTGCATTGAATACTGTTGCCATATCTGGTCGGATGCCCCTGCTATTCTCCTTGGGCTTCTCGACAAGGTACAGCGGAGGGTCTGTAATATGATCGATACCGACTTAGCAGACCGCCTGCGTCTCTCTCTCACCGGCGCGACGTGGCTCCCCTGGGTCTCTTCTATAAATGCTTTCACGGCTTCTGCTCCGATGAACTTCGATCACTGGTGCCCCCTAGGTTCGAATTTGCACGAGATACTAGATTAGCAACTAGATCCCACCCTTTTACAGTGAAACCAATAAAATGCAACCGCAACTTCTACTCCAACAGTTTCTTTTCTCGCACTTCCCGACTGTGGAATTCCCTTCCACATGACTGCTTCCCCGACGGTTACAATCTCCAGGAGTTTAAATGTAAGGTCAATAGACACCTCCTAACAAACTAACTCGCTTCCATTCTTTCAAACACTCTTCCCACCCACCCAACTATCTATCCTTCTGACATTTCCTATATCTAACCACTCTTTCTATTTACCTTCCCCTATGAAGCCCCAAGCGCAATAGTGGCAGTGGAATGCCTTGCTTGGGGTAAAATCATTAAAAAGAAATGACCAAAACCAAACTATGAAGGTTCCACCGTCACTAAGCAGACACTAACTTTCACTAAGATAGATTTTTATTCTCTCAAGGATTTATCATGCTTTTAACATCTGTTAGGGTTAAAGATCCCTCTAAAATTTCAGGTAGAATTTATATAGAACCTATACTAAATATGTTACAAAGATTGTCGGTTATTATACAGCTCAAGTAAGAACCTGACTCTCTCCTAAATACTCTATTTTAAAAGAGACAAATCAGATCAAAAGCAGATTATTTTGTTTGTATCTTGGCTGGTTCTGCCAAATTCTCACTTATTTGTTTGATAGTGTTCATAGGCTTCTACGAGGCTTTGGTTGAGATCAATTTACCACTCTGAAATCCATTTCTCGCAGAAAAAAAGCGTTGCAAACCTCTCTGGTTTATTGTTATTTCCATCAATTTTGAAGAGCTAGATTTGATGATACTTTATTTAGAAATCAAAACGTGTTTTCTCTATTAATCATTTAATGCCAAAGCTTTATTTTCTTGGAAACATTAGTAATTTCATTTACAAAAATGCACTGTTGGTAATTTTATTTCTAATAATGTATATATATATATTAGGACCTTCAATATGTTGTTGTTGTTTTACCACAGCAGGCGTTCCTTGAGCATTATGCCTAAAGACTCAAATGGTAACGCATCCAACAATAAACAATGATTTAAGTGATATTTTCCATAGTAATTTTGTCAATAAAACATTACTTTTCATGAAAAATCAGCGATAACTTATTCATGATTCTAATATATATATATATATATATATATATACATGTGTGTGTGTATGTGTGTGTGTGTGTGTGTGTGTGTTTCAATAAATATTTGTAAAAAATAAATTCTTTAAAATAAATATTTATAAAAAATAATTTTTAAAAATTATAAAAATATCGAATTTGGAAAAAGTGCAACAACACATGTACAACAATGTTCTTTCAGAACAAAATTTGAAATTTGCAGATAAACTTATAACTTTATAAAAACAATTACCGATTTGAAAATATTTATATTATGAATATTACGCCTTTTTAAAATTATTGATATATGTTGATTCCGAAAAACATGAAACCAAGTCAATGGTAGAATGAACGCTAATCTGAAATCAATATTTATTTTAAATTTAACTTCTCTTTGCGAGTGAAGCAAGTGACCTCAACAGACCAATAGATATTAGTTCAAATGAGCACTATTTCTGAATACAATCGATGAGAGAAAATTTCCATCTTTGCTTTAAAACTTATCGTTATAATCAAAGTAATATGCAGTCTCAGTTTATCATGGCGTTATTTACACGATCGCCCCGTTTAATAAGTCCGTACAGTTTTTATTGATTGTTGCTTTCAATCTAGTTGATTGATATGAGTACGCTTTAGATCTAATAATCTGCTTCCAAAAATGCATATTTCAGTTTCATCCCCGAGAGTGATTTACATTTTATGGATAAAGTCTCGTTTTTCGTAGGGATTCATTACGCTTGCGCCATCTTTTTTTGCGTACAAAGCCAGAGAAAATACATTTGATGTTTTTTATTATATCCTTTCCGATCACAGTTTCTATCAAACTGCTCACCTCTTATTTCTGTAAGAGATATATGTCCTGGATCTTTGGATATTTGACAATATCGTATGATTTATATAACTTTAATTATCTATTGTTATCAGCCAAAACTGGTTTGCATGACAGTAACAAATCATTGCACAAGAACGAGAAATTTTAAGCTCGACATTTTCCAGACCACTTTTAAGACCTTCGCTAATTCAAATCCGACAGTATTGAAACAAAGACCAAGAAATGTTTGGCTAGACATTTTCCAGGATACTTTTAAACCTTTGACTATTCTAATCTTGCATTAGTGAATTATAAACCGAGAACAAACAATTCCCGGCCTGATATTTTCAAACACTATTTTCAAGATATTTGCTTATTCTAGATTGGTACTAATGAAAGAGAAATTTCCAGAGCGACATCTTCCAAAACACTTTTAAGACTTTCGTTCATTCCAGTCTGGCACTAATGAATCATAGAACGAGTACGATAAATTTCCGGCTCGACATTGTCCAGACAAAATTTAAGTGTTTCGCTCATTCTAGTCTAGCAATAATGAATCATAGAATGAGAAATTTCCTGCTCGACATTTTCTGAATCACTTTTAAGACTTTTGTTTATTCTAGTCTGGCACTAATGAATCTTACAATGAGAAATTTCTGTCTCGACATTTTCCAAGTCATTTTTAAGACTTTCGGACATTCTAGTCTGGCACTATTGAATCATAAGCCGAGAAAGATAAATCTTCTACTTGGACTTTTACAAATATCTGTTAATTTAATTCCCTCATTCTGTGTAAACTACATACTTATTTTAATCGTGTATTTTAATTGTGTTTTAGATTTACTTTAACTAAAAAGACAAGATGTAGAAAATATTTCTTTTAATCGCCAATAAAAATATAGAAACTGAAATATACCAATGCTGACAGTTTAAATATATAAACAGATAGGAGCCAGAAAAAAAATTGTCATTCATCGGAAAAATTAGAATTACTTAAATAATCCCAAAGTGGGAAGCAAGTATCCATTAGGGCAGGTTGATTTTTTGCTTTTTGTAGAAAATCAACATTACACTCAGTGCGAAAACTGAGGTTCAATATAAGTAGTTCTATCAAAATTTAGATTCATAGTTTTTACCCATTTTTGAGAGTTTGGTTTTAAAATCTTCTAGGAAAATGTACAGAAAAACTTAATTTTGTCCGTTTTTTTAAAGCTTACTTCAACATTTTGCTATTTCAAAAATAAATCGTGATAAAGTTGACATATATGTAGAGAGAGAGAGAGAGAGGGAGATATATACAGGTAAAGCGAGGGAATTTATATATATATATATATATATATATATATATATATATAGACACATTGAGTGGAAATATTTTCAGACTGGAATTCTGATTATGATTTAACTAAAGCAAAATATGCAAGTTTTTACAATATTCGTGAAGTAAAAATGTGTCAACATTATAAAATATTATAAAAATGGCTGTTCAATAAATAACATCTCAAACCATCTATTAGCTCTTAATTAAAACAAAAAGTAGATAAATTTATATATAACACCATAATACTGATGAGCAAAAACTATAAGTCAAAATATTTTAAAGTTTGCGCTGATTATTGACAATAGCTAAATTTGAACAACGACAAAAATCAACCGATTTTAGGTAGGTGTGAACTATGGTTGCTAGTAAGCGTTAAGGCCAGTAATGCTGAATGTATGCCCGAAAGCAATTAAGGAAAACAGCATGACTCGTAGATTCCGTTTCTCAAAACACATTGCTCATCGCATAAAAATGGATGGGAAAAAACCGACTAAACAGCTGTGAATCGACGAGTCATGTTTGAGGAATGAATAACTAATAATCTTTAAGAGGACGACATATGAATGAAATAACCTTGTTAACGGTGTTCGAGTTCAGGGAAATAAAGAAGGGAAAATAAAGATAATACATTTAAAACTTTAAGATTTTGGTCGACTGATCCACAAACTGGTGCAAAATAATGTAATGAGATCTAATCAAAATGGCGCAAATATGGTCAATATGGCAGAACACCGGACACAACGATATTCAATACAAAGCATCGAAATATAATTTTTGTTGTATTCATATAGTTTTTTAATCATTTAACCTCAACGAAAGATCGAATGTCACTCGTCAGCAGTTTCTTAGATGAAGTGAAAGAGAGAGAAACGATGAGTATAGTGAATATTGAGAAAGAATAAAAAAATGGACTGTATTCAAGAAGATAGAAGATGGTTGTTGACGTTGCATTTAGATTTTTGACGATTGTAATTTTCAGAGAAGCAATTAAACGGAAAGGTGTTCCACAGGCGGGAGAGCACAAAGAGAAAAAGTTGGATATTGATGTTTTCTTGCATAGCGATTTACTAAGCGTAATGTAGATATGGCACAAGGCTGAAAGTATGGAACACTCAGTAAGGATCGAACTCATACTTAATCGCATTTGACGTAGCAAAAGATGCTTACCCGTGTCGGAACATGGAGACTGGCAGGTTTATTGCCGGGACTGGGAGTGAATTGCAAGCAAAATGTTCCACTTCAAAATTTTCACATTTAAACAGATGTAGAAACCTTGCCTTTCTAACTAGACTTAATCTAACTGAACTTATTTAGATGATGTGAAAAATTAAGACCAAGTTAGATTAGGCTAGGCCAAATTTTAACACATTTATCGACGAAAATGTGGGGAAAAAGTGTTGAAAGAGGACCTAAAATTCTCTCTTTATTTTCCTTAAAAACTTTTGTGACTGCCCACAGATAGTTCTTACACTAATGGTGCGTCATGAATTATTTCGGTGACGGTGTTCAGTAGTCCCTCGATTAGTCGCAGTGCTGACGGAAAGGCATGCCGGCCAAAACGTGAAATGTGTAAAAGAAAGATCAAAAAGTGTTGTTTCATTCTGTTTTCACTCAGTTGCAAACTAATTCATAATAATGATTTAAGAAGTATTCGTCGGATTATAAGCCCAGCGTTTCTTTGTAAAAAACTAAAAATAGTAATTTTCTCCTCGCCTCAATTAATAGATCATAGAATTTTAATGAATCCATAAAAGTGTTAGATAATGATTTTATTGTATCTCAGTGTCTGATATAACATGTCGTATATTTCCATATATAGGGTTTTGATGCGAAAAGTTTCACAAGTTTTATTACACAATGTTTGTTAACGTTAGCGATGGCAAAAGTGTTGCTGGGTATCGTTTGTAGAATAATAATATTATTCTATGTTTATACTACGCCGAGAAACTCAATGAAGATTTTTTAAGTTTATTACTGAAAACCATTCAGCCTGCTCAGAATAAATAGAGAAAATTGCTTTATTGCAAGATATATATATTCAGCTGTTAATTTAGAATATATTATTATATTTATTCCTGTTGTTTGTTTCAATCTACACGGTGGTCGTGTTAGGGTGTCAGGGTGTTATGACTTTTTCACTCTTAGGCTCAACGGTTGACAATAAGCACCTGCACATGACAAACTAACCACATGAACTTTTTTATAACTGAAGAGGAAATCTATACTTATATTTCAGCAGAAATTTTAAATATGGAGCGACATGAGAATCTGGTTCGATAACAATAAATCGTAAGAGAAAGCAGAGATATACAGAAAGTCAATTAAGTTATGAAGAATATTCTAAAAACGCCACGTCCAGATGAGGATGGTGACGCTCGCGTAGATGTACTGATTTTTCTTAACATTTGCTCTGAGTATACAGCATCATCGTCAGTCGAGCAATCGACAACTTCACAAGTGCTGTCTACACCAACAACATATATAGTACAAACGTTTCTTCATGGCAAACCAAACGGTTTTATGGGATGCTTCCAGTCAGTTTTTATTCTCGTTTCGTTGCCAATCTGATGAGATGCATAAGATAAAACTAAATAAGAAGTATTTCCTAAAAAAGATATATTTTTCGAAATTTTTATAAACATTGCGATAAACCAGAAATTTCTGATAATGATCGCTTACAAACTATGAAGATGAGTGCTAATCTTTTCAAAAGAAAGTCGATCCTTCCAAAGTTGCAAAAGATCGGAAAGTCATTGAGTGTCGAAAAAGAGATAAGAAGAGAAACGTGCAAAAACACGTAGGTGTCAACCGCAGATTCACGAATTCCTGGTTTCCGCATAATTGGTTGTTGCACTCTTTTACAATATAGTGCAGTGTTTTGCTCTTTACCCTAGTTAACCAAAGCACAGTATTCGAAAAATCGTGGATTTCAAAAATGGAAAAAATGCAATGAAAGAATAAAAGTTTATTTATTATCTGGGATATTTTTAATTTTTTTGACTATTCCCTCTGAACGAGAAAACAAATGCTAAAACTTGTGACGATCTGAAGCTAAGCACAGCTTGTGCATGCTCATTCGAGCTCTTCAATTCCAAGTCATTTGCATATAACCAGATTACTGGAGGCGATCGTAATTAGCAGTGGCTCGGAACATGATCCTGGCTAATGCGTTAAGTAGTGCAATACGTGCGTGAACAAACAGGACATGGCTGCTGACAAACGCATGCATTTCCTATTCCGTGTTCATTTCTTTCACTGTTAATAATGACTGAACCATGAATCAATTGACAACAGCACGACCCTTTTAAAATCTGAGATATCTTAATTCAAACCCGTCTCTTTGATTCAGTTACAGGTCATTTCATTGAAGGTCTGAGATCGAATATTTTAGACATTCTCACGGCAACAAACCCATAACTAAGCTGCTGTAATACTTTCTTCTTTAGATATTTTTTTTACTAATCATACTTCGTATTTTTTCTCTACTAAATGCAAGACGACGGTTGGTTTGAGCTAGACTCGCTAAACATGAGGAAATCTGGACATTGAACCTAAACTCCGTTGAAAATTCCCGATTTTCACAGAATTTTATAACTTGTTTTCTTTGTTTTTAATAATTTCACGGCAAACGAGGCATTAAAACGAGAAAAAAGCCATGACGCAATCGCTTACTAAGCAACTGCACTGATGAGTTGTTGTTGTTTTTTTCCATGGCGCTACATCTACGTGAATTTAAGCTTAAGCACCATGTTTACACGAAGTATTTATTTTCTCCAACTTTCCGCCTGTGTAACTCTCTTCCGTTTACTTGTTTCCATCATACTACAATTTCAAAAGCATAAATGCAGCGTCATTTAAATTTCCATATTCTTTCTTCTTGATTCCTGTTCATTTATTATAATTGCTGCAATACCCACTGTACCTAGTCAGTTCTTTCACTGCAACCGCCTGCGCACTAGATGCGGTCCTGCTTTGCTTGAGGTGAAATTAAAGAAAATAAGTAAATAAATTAATGGCAACGAAGTGAAAAAAAAAGCGATAACGTTTATGAAAAGATGTTCCAATAAAAGAACAGGATTCAAAAATACAAATGAAGTGGTGTACGTTGTGAAGATCGTAGTTGATAAGAAAAGTAGGATTAACTTTTAATTTAGATTAATTTTCAATATAAATTATGTTATATAATAATACAACTAATCTCAATTTATGCTTAATAATAATATAAAAATATTATTAACAACTCATATTTTTTTCTTTTTACATATCCCATGCACGTTTTTCTAATACCAAATATGTTTGTAATTAAAATCGTGCTTTGTAAGATGGATAATATACATATTTATTAATATATATATATATATATATATATATATATATATATATATTGTGCATTTGGGCAATAAATCTCTGTTATACATGTTTCTTTAAAAATGACTGCCAATGTATTTTCATTAAAATTTTATATGATCTTTCATGTATTGGTATATTTTTTTTCTATTAGAAACTCAAATTATATAATAATTATCCAAAGTTTTTGTACTTTCCAGTGCTTTTAGCAATACTTTTAGCCATTATCAAAAATTAATTTTGTTTCCTTGTAAATAAACATTTGTACATTTTATGCATATTGTGTCTTGTGTGTGTTAAGTTTCCAACACGGTAATCACATTGCTAATTCTTGATAATGGCTCAAAGTATAGCCAAAAACGCTCGGCTGTACAAAACCTTTACACAATCCTTATGTAATTTGAGTTCCGAAAAAAATTAGGATCGCATAAAATATTATATAAAATCTTAATGATAATACCTTGACAATCACTTTAATGAAACTTATATATATATATATATATATATATATATATATATATATATATATATTCAATACGTCTAAGACCAAGCTGCTCTCTGTCAATCATCACAGGCAACCTCTCCTGCCTCCCATAAGCATGGACCAAACGAGTCTCCCCGAAAACAATACTCTGCGCCTCCTCGGCCTTACACTCTCCTCTGATCTTAAGTGGAACCACTACATTGAGTCAATGGAGAAATCTACTGCTAGGAAGTTTGGGTCACTGTGTCGGGCCAGGAATTTATTCCACCTGAAACCATCCTGTATATATACAAATCAACCATTCGTACGTGCATGGAGTACTGCTGCCATATATGGTCAGGTGCCCCCGCTGTTCATCTCCGCGTTCTTAACAGGCTCCAAAGAAGAATCAGTAATGTGATAGGTATCGACTTGGCGGCTCGACTACAGCCACATTTCCACCGACGAGATATGGCTTCCCTCTGTCTGTTCTATAAATACTTCCATGCCTCCTCAACAGGTGTTTACTTGTGCAACCAGACTGGCAACTGGGTCTCATCCATTCACAGTTAGATCAATCGAATGCAGACGACAATTCTACTCAGCTTATTTTCCCGCACTTCCCGCCTGTGGCACTCGCTTCCTTATTCTTCCTTTCCTGATGGCTACAACCTCTAGGAATTTAAATGCAAGGTCAATTCTCATCTCCTAACTACTGTCTCTACTTCTTTCCATACTGTCCTGTAAATCCTTTCCTTTCTCTCACCTTCGCAACTGTCATCACATCTGTATTCCCATCCTTCTCTTGCTCCTTTCTAACTGCTTCGTCCCTCTCATTTTCCTCAAATCCTTTTACACTTATGTAGCACCCTGCACATCAGTGGCCTTCCCGCCTTGCTCGGGGTGATATGATTAATATATATATATATATATATATATATATATATATATATATATATATGTGTGTGTGTGTGTGTGTGTGTGTGTGTGTGTGTGTGTGTGTGTGTGTGTGTTCTTTATTAAGATTGGCCCGTTATGAACGTAAAAGTAAAACTAAAAATAATGCGTGTAAAGTGAGTGGCCGTGGTTAAATGTAAATAAATGGCAAAATCTCACAAGAACAATGACTGCTAATATTTACAATAAGCAATAATAAGAAAAGAAAAGAACAGGACAAAAGTAATAAAGCAAGCAACTATATGCAATGCAACTTAATAGTAATATACAAAAACATTAACAAACTAAGAATTGACGCTGACGCAGAAGAACATTTTGGACAAGCGAACACAGCATTCGGACTTCAAGACAAGACAGATCGGAATCGGGTAAAAACGCAAACTGGACTACTTTATTCCTAAGAAAAAATCCCAGCACGCATTTGTGTGTCTATCCATATAAAAGCAGGGGAAAGAATTTTGCAGTCATTCTCTATATGAGCATCCACTAATGCGAGTATCGTCTAATTCTTTAGTATTTGCTTTGTTTAAGTCTCGGGTATGAAACTAAAGGGACATGAATTCTCAAAACAAATAACTTGTTGATGTTGTACACTGTACTTATAAGGCAAAATCAGAGCCTTGTTAACCTGAGACGCCTTCCGTAGGAAAGTGGTAAAACACGCTTGATCAATCGGTGAATTCTCATGCAGAAGTGATATGGGTTTGCTCCTGCCAGAGAGCACGTTTTGTCGCTCGTTAGCCGATAAATATAATACAGTATTTGGAATTAAACACTTAAGACATCTATTTACAGTACATGTATAGACAGGATGATCGGAAAGTTACTCCTTATTTTATGCATAATCTACACTCCCGTCTAAGTATAATTTTTATAAGACTGTAGAATCCATCATATATAAAATAGGGAGGTACTTTTCAATCAGCCTGTATATAATGTTGCAGAGACGTTAAAATTTTAAATTTCTGTCGTCCGATGTGTTTAGGATGTACTAGAGGGTCAAAAAATACAAATATTATCTGTTTCACGCGTCCCGACACTACATAAAGATATATGTAAATTCAAGCAGAAAGAAATTAAATACACACACACACACACACACACATTACACATAAACACGCACTTACACACACACACACACACACACACACACACACACACACACACACACACACACACACACAGAGGGGGATATGTGCAAAATGACGCATTTATATTTTTAATTAAGCGCTGTGGAAAAGATATTCTTTGATTAGATACAAATCCCTGTTTAACACAAAACAACACACACACACACATATTTTACTTTCTTGTATATATATATATATATATATATATATATATATATATATATATATGTATATGTATATATATATATATATACATATTAATCATTTCACCCCGAGCAAGGCAGAAATGCTACTGATGAGCTGGGTGCTACATAACTGTAAAAAGATTAATTCGAAAAGAGTGAGGAGTACCAACTATGTAGAAAGGAGCAATAGAAAGCTGAGAAAGCAGGTGCGATGACAAATACATAGGTGGAGAGAAAGGGAAGGATATACGGGGTGGGGAGAGAGCTAGAGTCTAGTGGTTAATAGATGAGTATTGACATTGCATTTAAATTTCTGGAGGTTGTAGCCGTCAGGAAAGCAAGAATATGGGAGCGAGTTCCACAGGTGGGAAGTGCGAGAAAAGAAAGTAAAATATAAAGCGCGTTTTGGTGCAGTGGATATCAGCTCGGAAAGAGAAATCGGGGAGCCAAGTTTGAATTCCAATTGAATTCACTGCATTCACTTTGTAAGAAAGGAAAAATTATTACGAAAAAGCTTGACAAGAAATGGACATAAAATAAATTACGCTCCGGAGTGAACAACTTGGTTTGAGTAGTCGTGGCTCTGGTAGCCACAGTCCTAAGGTTAAAGAAGCTTGGATGTTTTCCTCCTAGGAATATGTGAATGAGTGGCGCTATATAAAGTTTGATTAATTACCTCTTCGTCACCGGGGCCCTTGGTACATTTGGTATGACATCTGCTTAATAACGTAACCGTCTGGGTTTCATAATCCTGGTAGTGGATGCACATTGCTGATGAGTCCCAAATATAGGACTGTGCCTACCGGAGCCACGACTACTCAAACCATGTCGCTCCCTCCGGAGCCTTATTATCTGATTCAAGCAACGATATAAACTGAAATTGTAGGAGGATTTGAAATAAGTAAATAATGCTTCGAGTTTTTATTAGACCTCAACAGAATAAAAAATTACTAGACGGACGTTTCATCCTATATTTAGGACTCATCAGCAGTGCGCGTCCACTACCATGAATTGAAACCCAGGCAGTTGCGTTATTAAGTAGATGTCGTACCCACTGTAGCCCGGGCACTGGTGACGAAGAAGTAACTGATTAAACTTGATATAGCGCCACTCATTCACGTATTCCTAGGAGGAACTCATCCAAGTTTCTTGAACCATGGGTCTGTGTCTCCCAGAGCCACGACTAAAACCAAGTCGCTCGCTCCGGAGATTTATAACCTGATTCAACCAACGATATAAACTGAAATTGTAGGAGGATTTGAAATAATAAGAAAATTCATCAAGTTTTTATTAGACTTCAACCGAATACAGAAAGCACTAGACGGCCGTTTCGTCCTATATTTGGGACTCATCAGCAGTGCGCATCCACTACCAGGAATTGAAACCCATCCGTAAAGATATAGTATATAGTAGTCTCACTAAAAATTCTTCTTATGAAAGAATTTTGAAAGAGAGGAAAAATGATTACGAAAAATCTTGACAAGAAATGGACATAAAAATAAATTAGAGTATAAATACAAAATAAAAAATAATATGAGAAAAAGTAATATCATTTGGTTTAACCCGCCTTTTAATTTAGAAATTCAAAAATATGAAATATTTTTCGTACACCTTAACAAGCACTTCCACAAAAGCTCTGAAATATTTATTAAGAATATGATTAAATTAAGTTGCAGCATACTTTTAACTTAGAAAATCTCATAAAGGGAGAAAATACCAAACATTAAAAAACACAACGTACGGTATAATACCGTCAATGAAAAGTGTAACTGCAGAGACAAATCAAATGCCTGCTTGAAAGAGTTTATAAAACCAAACGAGTTACCTACAGAGTAGAACAAAAAGCTAAAATATACTTAAGATGTATTGCAGGTAGTTTTAAAACACAAGGCAATAATCACAAATTCAAATTCTAACATGAGCAGAGTTAAAACTAGCACCAACAGCGTATGGGAAAGAATGGCGGAGACCCCCACGTAACTTAGAAAATATTCTAAAAAGCGAAATCCTACATTTGTGATAAATGCAGATTGTACCAAGAAGAAAACTTGTCTATAGTATTATTTCTAGAACGAGAAAAGATACAAATAAATGTTCGAAATATAATCCGGATATACACACATTAGAAAAAAAATTGACTCGTACAAACCCGGATGAAAGAATACCCAAAAGCAAATCAAACCCTCACTTAAAACTTCCGGTTAGGAACTTATAAAAGCGTTTAACCGTCAATTCATCTGTCAAAACAAATCGGCTGACGAGACTGAAATGTTAGAAACAATAGAAGCCTTAGAGGCTGATCTTCCTGGCATATATATATATATATATATATATATATATATATATATATATATATATATGTATGGGTGTGCAGGAATGTCCATACGTATCCACGCGTATGCATGATACGAATACTAACGTAAAAATGAGACGCACCTGCTGCTGATATTTATGATGACTTTGCAGTAGTACCCTTAGGAGAGACACGACTTGACTTTTCTCTGCAAAAGTTGTTAATGAAACTCGGTTGTTATTTAGTCAGCCTTGCACGCCTAGGTACAGTAGCGAAACGTTGTAACTACTACAGTCAACCAATAAAGTAATAACTATTATATATATATATATATATATATATATATATATATATATATGGGGGGGGTATGTGCGTGAAAGAAAGAGAGTGCAAGTATAAATGCAGTAAGGGATTTTGGCTAATCTATATACAGAATTGTAAATGATTATAAGTTCATTAATATTCAAAATTGTGTCTCTTAAATGCTGTGCAGTTAAACATGTAACCAAATCCAATCGTATAAACTTTCGAAATGTTTGCTTATTTCTTTCTCTTAGTTCAGTAAAGTATTCACTTTCCAGTTTTTGCAAATGGTCTTTTTTTCTGACAGCCTAAGACAACCGGCCTCCGTAACAAATACCCTTTGAACAACGTCGTGGAATTTGGTCACTTCATGTCTACTGGTGTTTTTTTCTCTCTGCTTTCTCCTGTCTACTTATTTGAAGAGGAAAAAAGTAGACATAAACCAATACAATTATATACACATAGAGTTATGTTAATTTATACTAACAGTATATATTTATCGCTCAATATGTGTCCAGACAATTTGTCGATAATTTGGGTTACAGGCGTATCACTTTGAATCAACGATTCATGTACGAACAACGACGTTAAGAAAGGTTCAGCCAGACCAATACTCACATGATCGTTGAGGAATATCTGAAACGGCACGATAAGTGACAAACCTAGCAAGCTGACAATAGTTGATTTACTAAGCGCCGCTTAGATGTGGCACAAGGCCAGATGTATGGGGCACTCAGTGAGTACCGAACTCACTTCTCAGTTGTAACAGTTTCAAGCGAGACAAGTTAGCAAGCTGACAATAGATACAATTCCTCTATATCTGACAGAGTGACATGTCACAAGACCTACCTGGAGTTGCCTGAATGTATTTAGTGTGTAATTACTTGAATAGATAATAATAAGTAGATGCACATGTACTTGTCAGATTGAGTATTTATTATTTGTTTATATATATATATATATATATGGACATGTTGACAATGTCATTCTTTATATATGTGTGTGTATAAAAGAGAGAGATCGAGGGATAGAGAGAGCGATAAATTAAAAAGGATTGATTTTATAATGCACAGACACACACACACACACACATACACACACACACACATATATATATATATATATATATATATATATATATATATGACAATGCAAATGCATGTTTCTGTGTGTTTTAGTGTGTGTGTCAATTGAAATAAATAATGTATATATCAGGCCTGTTTTTCTTCATTTATGACTAAAAATATCAATCAGTCAATTACTGTCTCTTTAGTTTTTTCTCTCTCTCCTTAGCTTTCTCTCTCTCTCTTACTCTTACATATACAAACATACATGCATACATCTTTTGCGTGCGCGTTTATGCTTGTGCCTCCAAGTATTTTTCAACATACATATGGAAATCACTTCTATGCTTCATGTATAAATTTCCCGTTCACCCCTCGCTTTCTTTCGATTCTATGTTTATACTCCGCCTGACATTACGATCGCGAAGGACTAGAATTCGATCGGTGCTATCGTGTGCATACGATCTTGGCGTGTGATTAGTGAATGATCGATTGTTTTTGGTTGTACACAAATGCACATAATCACAGTCAATGGTCGACATTCGATCTGAGTTGCCCACTTTTTCGGTCTAGACCATTCATATAGATAAAACTGTCAAAGCCATCTGTTCGCCCTGCGTCAAGATAGGAATATCGCTTTTATATGGCATGACCGATACTAACTCCAGTCTTTCCACTCAAATATACAACGAAACCTCCTTTTACTAGTAAATGTACGGGGTCCAAGACATTTTTTTAATTTTTATCAAAGCAGAACAAAGTAGTTTCTTTTTAAATGCATTGTTTTAAGTTTAACTTTCGACTGCTCGGGGTATCTAAATGCGTTGAGAACTGTTCGGTTTACCCGACAGATGACACAAATATATCATTGTAATTTTACAAGTGGTTCTATATTTTGCAGATAATTTCATGTCAAAATAAGTTTTGATATTGGAAATATTAAAAATTATCTTGAGCATATTTTTTCAATAGATGTGGTCTGAAAAACAGGGATAAAAATATCTAAATAGATTGGAATTAATTTCTATTATAAATAACTAACATATTTTTTCTGTTTTCTTTTTTCCTTGTGTCTCTCTTTAGTTATGTGCAAATGTTTCCAAATACTTTGTATTTGGTAAAAAAAGTAATTCTGGTTTACTATTTATTATCTTCTGTATGAGAGCGAATGTTGAACAATCTCTTCAAGGATAGAAGAAATGCTCGAGGCAGCAGAAATATGGTTCTACAGATGAATGTTGAGGATAACATGGACCTAGCACGTGAGCAATGAACTGGTGTTGGTGAGGATGCAAACGAGGAGAAAACCCATCAGGAAGAACTAGCTGAAGTTCCTGGGATACGTAATGAGGAAGGATGGCCTGGGCAATCTAATACTCTTAAGACAAACAGAAGGAAAGAGGGACATAGGAAAGCAGTACGAGACGCCTGAGCAAATGGATTGTGGGAGAGATACCAATAGGAAGAATTTTGACAGTGACAAGAAACAGAGCCAATTAAAAGTCCATGATCACCTACACCCTGAGGGACACGGCACATGCGGAAAAAATTCTGACTTTAATTTTTAAAGATGGTGATACTGCGAACTGTTGCACATGACTAATACTTTCAATTATTACAGAGTAATTTATTTTCAAATTGTCTTTTGATAAGTCGATACCAAGAAGAATTATATTTTGAGTTAATTAAAAATTAATGTTTTGACAGAATATTTTTCTCCTTAAAAATAATTGAAAATAAAACTTTGAATATACATAATTTCAATAATATGTTGATAAATGTATAATAGAGCATTAACTCTTTATATATATGTATCCGCACTTCTCAGATCTGTTTCGCTGTATCACAGCTCATATATATATATATATATATACTATTTCGAGACTTTAGCTGATTACGCTACCTTGGTTTCAAGGTTTTGGTATTTTCAAGAAAACGCTTGAAGATATCGAGAGTTTGAAATCAAGGTAGCGTAATCGGCTAACCTCCTAAATTAGAGTATTTAAATGGTCTTCTTTAAATATATAATGAGGACATTTTGATACAACTGTTAACCTAATTTGACTCTAAATAATAACTGATTAATAATAGTACTCAGTTGTATTAAAAGAGTTCAATATATGTATATTATAGAACTTATGAATATTTTTTCATTTGGAAATTAGTCAGCTCATTTCAAAATGAAATATATATATATATATATATATATATTAATGCATAATTTTCCAATTTAAATATATATATATATATGTGTGTGTGTGTGTGTGTGTGTGTGTGTGTGTGTGTGTGTATTTGTGTTTGTGTGTACTTCTTTTTAAAATCAATATAGTTATGTATATTTGGGCAACAACCTATTTTAAGCTTGTTTAGTCGAAAACGGCTAATTTTTCCAGTATTCTAATATGTTTCTATTTTATTGGATATAAGCAATGTACTAATGTTCCGTAATGATTTTTCAAAGCGACCCCAACCACTTGTGAGGATATTCTTATAGGCGTTAATATATAGAACTAGCATCGATTCTGATGGTGATTATCAATTTTATTTTGGCCCTACTTAGAACAGGTAGAAATTCTGATACCACAATCATCAATAAATCATCAATTAAATTTAAGTAATAGCAAATACAAAAAAAGCACTGTTTTCTTAAAAAATAATTCTGTCAATTAAAAACAACTACAAAAACCCAATGATTACTCAGGACATGGAGGAAAAAGATAATAGTGAGACAGCGTTGGCCCTGTTCATTCTCTCTACTAAATTTGAACTTTACTGCTATTTATGATAGATCTACCCGTGGGTGTGCTTTTCACAATGTCTTAATATTTTATTTTTTTATTACGTTTGTTTCAGAAGTGAAATATATATACATGTATATATTTAATAATAGAAAAACAGCATGTCTTTTTTCAGAAAATGTAGAATATATATATATATATATATATATATATATATATATATATATATATATATATTCTAAATTATAATAAAAACCGTTGTGTACTTATTTTTATCTATATTTTCTTTAGACATAAGTACTTCATCTGTCATGGAATAAATCAGGTACAAACACACATACACACGCACACATGGAAGGAAAATAGTGTAGTCTAATGAAATGAAGTAATTTAGCTAATAGAAATGAATTATAATTTATAACCACTTTAAATGATGTGTTGATTTTTCCTTTTTACATTTCTCATTGCTCTTATTAAGATCTTTATACAAATCTCACATTTAATATTTTATATTGGGTAAATCTTGGATTATCCTTGCCATTCACGAACTTAACATCATTACCTCTGTTTTTATATATAACGTCACGCTCAGCAGGTTTTACTCGTAAGGAAACTGCTATTTGATTTGTTTTCATTTTTGCGCTTTGTCAACCATTTTTGATTTGTTAAATATGAGACGTATTTTATTTTGTAAAATAATTATTTTGGCAAAGAATTTTGCATTAATTATTTGTTTATAATAACTATGTTTTTTCCACATAATAGACTATCTACTTAACTCAGAGTAGTGGGAGAGGAGATGGATTCAAATTGTAATTGCTTTTAAGTTAATGTAACAAACCTGACGGGAGTTTGAACATGACTCTCCGATTAGAAATGAAACATTAAGATTCCTAGAGAGCGCTACTGTTTGAAACTGTTTATACATTTGAAGAGTTATGGGCGGTAGACATGACTAAAAGCAAATGCCTTTTTGTAATTGTGACTTCAGCTAATGTGAAATGTCAGTGAAAGTCTAAAGTAGGGAAACAGCTGATTATTTAAAATTATATGTAGATTGGGTTCTATAGCCTTGGTTGTCAACCAGTCTAAAGCCATGGCAGCCTAGTGCGGGAAAAACTTCTGCACAATCATCATGCTTCAAAAGAGACATGATCTCCCAAGCAGTTATCACGTATGACACCGACTGACGGAATAAGAAAACTTGATGCTAGTCATAGTTTTTCGATATAACTCGTTTGCTAAGTTTATGTGTAGATTTAATAATTTAGCGAATTTTAAAAAATTATTTACTTGCTTTTAATTCATATTGAAAGTCTGAACAGAGAATCTTCAGAATTTATGCAAATCGGCTGTAAAATAAATATACTAGTATCCGTTAAATGGTTAAATGAATCATAGGGAAAGATGCGGAAAAGAATGAAAGAACCGTAAATCAAATCGTCGAAACCTAAATATTTACACCGTCGAGAAATATATATATAAACATACCAGATAAGTCTTCGAGATGACCCCTTGCTTTCAACTATTTAGTTCTTCTGTTTTTGTTATTTGTGTTTGTTTTTATGGCACTGACTCTCCTGTCGTTATGTAAAAAGAAACCGTTGATTTTATCCTTGAACGACTCATCTGAATGAACATTCGATGCCTGAACAGCCAATGGATATATAGTACTACTACGACTTAGGGCCGTTTATTCTATTTACCGAGTTCCATAACAAAGCGTTAACACTAAACAGTTTAGTAAAAAAGACAAATGTATCAAGTATGCATCATCCAAAGATAACTGGTTTCTTTGCATTTCTCGTCGGAAATGTTACAGCTGGCGGCTATTCAAATGGACCGCAAAAAAAAAAATGTTTTAGTGTTTTTAAACAGCAGAGGTCAAATTTTAGTTCGCCAATACAAAAACAAAGTTTGGCTTCTAGCAAACACCGCGTCAGTTACGTGTGTAAATCTATTAGTTCTTTCGTTTCTCTGCCTTGCTTTAATCTCTTTTTCAACTTCTGGCATTGTAGAATATAAATTTCATTCTTCTTGTCTCAATACTTGTGTCCAGACTAGAGTTGCTGAATGAAATGTATTTATATGCTTTGAAATTTGCGAAAGAATAAAATGAGATTGAAATAGATTCGTACGTGCCTGAGATAGTTGCCTCTGAGCAATGTTCTTGCTCAAGTAAAATATCAAGACTTTCAAAGAATTCACATTATCACAATTTTAAAGAAAATTACCGTACTCGTTTCTTAACCCTGGAACACTATGCATCAATTAAAGTTACACTACTACTACCCATGGGTATATCATACCCGATTTTGAAAATATAAAAAAAAATATTAAATATAATTTTTTATTTTAAATATTTTACATGCAGGCACATCAAAATTGTATTTTGAGTTAACATTAAAAAGAACTGAAAAACATATTAAGTAAGAAAATTGTGTGCTGAAAATTTAATTAAATTTTAATTAAAATGGTGTCATTTGGGTCGGGTACTATATACCCATTTTTAGTATTCTGGGGTTAATTTTTTGTAGCTTTGTAACACAAAAATGATATTTATAAATATTCAATTAAATGTATGTATAACAAAAAATAGGATAGAAAGTTAAAGAATCAAGGAGACTATTGTTCTTTCATCTGGTATTTACAGGATGGAAGTTAAACATCGATACCTGTTTTTATATATGAAGAAACTACAGTTTAAAAATTATCTCGAAGGGACATCCCAAATAAAGATACGAAATAAATTCTAATCGTTACGATGGTAACATAAATAAGTCTTGTTTATAAGAGGTCCGTGTATAATCAGTCAGTCAAGTGCTATACGTGATACATGGTTCTTTCAATCTTTCTAGGCAGAAGATTTTCCCAAAGTAGCTTGTCATTTCTTTAGATTGGTTGCCAACCAAAGTTACAGAAAAAATCTTTCTTGATGTTTAACCCATAGTTGGAGAAAGAATAGATAGATTCATACTTTGGCTTAAGCGAATGCAACGAATTTAAGTGGAATTCGAACTCGGCTCTCTGATTTCTCATTTCGAGCCACTATCCATTGCACCACAACACAATTCATGAGTAATAGACGAGTCAAAAACAAATATCAATAGATACTACAGCGTCTTAAATATTACCAAGGTAACAGAGTTGCGATACTCGGAAAGAACAAAGGGAGTACGAAACAAACGAATAAAAAATGTTGATTACATTTATTAGGGAAACGCGTATGAAAATGTATTACTTGAATGAGAGAAAAAGTAACGGAAAAATTCAGAGTCATTTTTCTACAGTCAGATATTTTGTCTATTTTGAAGTCCTGAAATGAAGGGATCGATAAAAAAAACTTATAGCTAACAGTGTGGAATAAAAGAAATAAAAAAAACATGAAATAAATCATCGGAAGACACAAGAGAGGTTCTCCTGACATTTGAAGATTCCCTTGATGTAAACACCAAGGCCATGCAGACATATCATTAGCATCTTTTTGACAAATAGAAACATAACCGGAAACAGATAATTTATTGATTGCTATGGAAGAATTTAAAATAGTAAAAAGCGCTAAGATATCTGGATAATATTTCAAGATAAACAATTGTACACCACAGAAATTTGTAGGAATACCATGAATATTAGTTGAGGAGGTAGTTGATTTGTGTTTGTTTTTGTTATTCGGTTTAAACTTACTTCTTATAATTGTAGCTTACATGTGAATTTTTAAATTGTTTTTAAGTGAAAAAGTCAAATCATTCTCAATGATCATTGTCTATTGCGGTGGAATCAAAACCACGGCTTCTGAGCCACATAAAGCTCTTTGACTTTTAATATGCAGCTCTTGATAATATGTTAGCTAAGCTTCCTTTTTCATCACAGTTAACATAAAGGATAAATAAGAAAAATATCAAGCTTAATGATTATCTATTAGGTATGAATTGTAACCATATTGAATTAAAACGTAAGGGTAATGTGTATGGTTAGTAATCAGTTTAAAAAACTGCTTGCGACAATAAATATTATTGCATACATGCATTTCTTAATATTTATCTAAACATTTTTTAAAATGTGTATGTAACAAATACTTAAGTGTAAATTTTGTCTATGTCTTCCGGCTCTCAATCACCTGAACTTTATCGTTCCTGGTTCTGTATTAGCAAATGTAGCCAAACCTGATATATGGCAACACAAACAGGAAGGTGACTAAGACTGAAGCATTATTTGACTTCAGGGTTGCTCACAAGAAGTACATGGAGGGACAGATATCCATGCCCGACATGGCACTGCAAATAATTAAATATAATTTGACTGTTGAAAACAGCAGCTGCTATGAGCGTCACCAAAAGGTTCGTGTTCTTTGCTATCAGCCTGACACATCAACCAGAAAACTCTCTGCAAGATACTCTTCCAATGAATAGTTGCAGCGTCTGATCAGTTTTATTACCATAATGTTAAGACAGTTACACAATTAAGACTATGGAAGGACGGAACTGTAAAGGCAAATCCTAAGCAGGCAACAAAAAGATACTCTCCTTGCTCAATAAATATGCAAGGATTATTGACCGGTTAATTTGCAATACTACCTAAGTCTATTAATTCACTCACAGGGTTCCGCGTTTATTCTTTTTTTTTTTATAGAGGTACCATCTCTACAAAAATTCCTGAATGAGGCCGCAGAAAACTTTCAAGCCAAGAGGTTATGCTACATAAATAAAACCACTCTAAATGTTTAAACTTCTACAACCTCACTACGTTGATATCTAAAGAATCTAACAAAAAATAAATCAATTTAACGCTTTAGAATTTTACACTAGAAAAAACACTCTATTAAAAAACATTAATAACTATTTTCATTAAAAATTGACTTCTACAAAACATATTTCATACCATAAGGCATTTTAAGGGTAGTTTCATTTTGGCAACGTTGATCTACAGCAGTATATTTATTTATCTACATATAATTGTTTAATGGACGACAGGGTAAACGAATTGTCCTGTACTATACCAAATATAATTTGTTTATAATTTAGCTTAAATGCTATATTATGTGTGGAATTTTAAGCTAGTCCTACAGATGGCTAATTGGGCATCCGGAGCAAAATCAAAGATACATCTGGTCTAGCTTAGAAAATAGGAACAATAATTTTGCAGAAATAACATTGAATTAATCAGTTAATTCCACTGAACTTCAAAACCTCATTTTAACGTTTGTTTTTGTAATAATCTAATTCCGACCAAAAGATCGATTTGAGCCGAAACTCCTATTCGAGCTGACATTTCAATTCATGCAGAAAACTGAGTTCTTCAAGTGATAATCTTTGAAATTCAATTGAGTTGAGTTTTTCAAATGACAAACTCTTCGAATCTTCAAAATTTCACGTCACTGAACCTCTCACTTTGACTCTGATTCCTTGGAATTTTTAAGAATGTAAATTGATTCACAAACATTTACAGATATTATAAACTGAATCTAAAAAAATAAATTCACAAAATGTTTGATATTTTAAACTCAATAATAATTAAAAATAGCTTTCAAAATCAAATAATATTTTAGTTAAAATTTGAATTTTTAATATTCCCTTTTCTTCGGACATAAATCCCGAGATTGGATGATCATGCAACAGCTGAAGAGCAGACATTCAATACGGGGATCATCCTGATTCCCAGAAAAGTATAATATGTCTACATAGAGTATGACTTGAGTTAGTGGAGGTTCAGGCAGACAGACGAATAGACAACATAAGTTGTTATTCAGAAGGAAAAATAAACATAAATGAAAAAATCGTTAAGAATGAAAACGTTTCTTTATATTCAAAATTACTTCGTTTTCACTAAAAAGGTAACCTTGAAAATTTAATTTAAAAAAATATAATCCTTCGTGCCTATGCATAAATAGATAAAAATTCTCAACGTATAAATCAGCAAATATAAGTATGAGTTTTCGCCTCGTTTTCATCCTGTTTTCGTCGTTAATAACGTGCTCAGTCCATGGTATCCTCAGCAACCTTCTGTAAAACCATATTTCTATTGCCTCTTCTTCATCCTTGAGGAGATCGTTCAACATTCACTGCCATACAGAAGGACGGACATCACACAGGAATCCAGCACTCTATTTGTTGTTTTTAATAAGATTTTCTTGTCTTTCATTACTCTAGTTAGCTTTTGAAATAAGTTCTTGTCCATGCCAATGCGTCTTTGTATCTCAATATTGCACTTTTTTCTGTCAGCACGCTTCCCAATATTTAAAATTCAAAATGTGAAAGATGTGTGTCTTCAGACAGATGACTTAATTTGTGAGAAATCTTTGAATTGGTCATATGACAAAATGTTTTGCCTGCACCAAATATTTACAGCACAGGGCCTTACGATCAAATAGATTTGAAACGCTGGGTCACGAACGATCACCGAATATATGCAATGTTGAACCCAATCATTGCGTAAATAGGTGTCTACATGGTGATACCACGTGTTTTAACCTTAAATGTGCGGGTGTTAAAGTGGATGATGGCTCAGAATTTGGAATCGGAGAGTCAATGCCCAATTTCAATTGCGGTCGTTATATTTACTTACGCACAAATACCTTTAAGAAAAGTTTTAAACGAGCTCTTCTCGCGGATATGAATTAATATTTAAGACTTGTATCGTTATTATATACAATCTTGAAGTCTAAAGATGTTTTCTGGCTTTTAATAACCTGCAAAGTGTTGATATCTCGTAAAAAACGAATCAATCAAGATGCCCATCGCAGGCTAACAATATGTCGATTGCAACCCCTTTTAATAAATTGTTTACTGACTCTTATTGATATTAAAATTAAAACATAATTCTATATTTTCAATCGATACAATATTGTTTACATGAATATCGAAAGATTTAAGTGTTTTTATGCTAGTTACTGTTTGTACTGAGAATAAATTGTTTTGACTTTTTGTGTCGATAATGATTTGAAGGCAATAAACGTTCTATGACAGTGATGGAACAATCAATAACAACGCAACTGGACGGTAGAACATGTAATTCAGCGAGCGTTTAAAAACAAAGTGGTTTTATAGTGTTAGTGCAATTAAGAGGGGAATTCAGCGTGAAGTTTTGACAAATTGGTTGCAATCACGGAATATGATACAAGAAAACGTAAATAAATAACGGTGTAAGTGGGGAAGAAAGGTCATAAAATCAGGAGAAACATTTGTCGACATTTTGAACTTTGTTAATTATCGTATTAAAAACAGAAACATATCAATAAAAATATGTGGATAATGTTTAATAATCGTAAGAAAAATATAACAAAATAATCTAGCTAGTGTAACTTTTAGCAAGGGAGAAAGTTGAATGTACCGGCTGCATTAAAATCCAGTTCTAATCAGCTGCGTTTTGTTTAAAGTAATATTTCTGGAAAATATATATTTTAGTTTACCGCATGCAAGACAGTAAAGCCTCTAAAATACAAGGAGTTACTGAGTGTGGAAGAGTTAGAAAACAGAAACATAACTAAGGAGTAAAAACAAAAGAAAAATAAACAGGAAGACAACAGATAGCAATTAGCATTGCATTTAAATATTTGAAGATTAAAGTTGACTGTAAGGCATTGAGCCAGTACATAGTTACGCAAGAGAGAAATGCATAAGAATAAACTGTTAGCATAGAACCTCAGGTTGCATTTAGCCAACTCAACTGTAAACTGTCTCCAGTCCTATACTGCACATAAATTAATAAATTCTATGTACCATAGCGAAGTGCGTATCCGAATTATTGTCATTAAAGTATTTATAGAAAACACATAGAGAGGCAACAATACGGCCCTGAGAAAACGCTACAGCCGAGACACTAGATCAGGACCAATAATATTGCATATTCTATTTGAATAATATCAACAATTTCTAGTTATATAGAAGTAACACCGGACAATATCTGACAGCAATATGCTAAACATAGATGTGTGGTAGACTTAGAGATATGCAAGATAAATTCTAGAGAGAAAACTTAATTTGGACAACGCAGTAGAGAATGTTTCTTAGCAGATATCCTAAGAATAGATTCAATATAATCAAATCCGCTTTATGTCAGCAAAGATCAGTTTATTTTTGGAGATGTTAAAAGTGAGAAATCATTTGATGCCCTTGTTAACGACGGTCTTGAGGTCGTTTTGGACATCATATATCAAGAACAATTTAAGGAAAAGTAGTACAATGAGAAAATAAATAAATGAGAAAAAAGGCTCATATACACAAAATAAAACCTTGATTTTCAAGTATCACAAAATTTGAGTCGGGAATATAAACGAAAATATAAATGAGTATATAGAATAATATATCACTTCCATAAGTAATATGGCTGACAATTAGAATCATTAATATATATATATATATATATATATATATATATATATATATATATATATAGCAAAAACTACTAAAATGTTGTAAGTTAAAAATGTATTTTTTGACAGTATTTATTTCTATTATTATATATATATGTATTTGATATTTCAGTCCGGCCTCGGCCTCTCATCAGAAACAAACGATTTTAAAATTTAAACTAGAAGCGTCCGTCGCGAGAAGCATCCGTCATGTGATGTAGAAAGCAATAGAGTTTGAATATTTTTAAATGTAAATCTAACTATAAGAATACTTTTAAATGTTTTAAAGAAAAACTTTTTAAGTGTATTTTAAATTTTGAATAAGTGTGTGGGAATATTGATTGTTGTTAAAAACCATGGGAATTCGGTTGTTGTTTTTACGTATGAATATTCGACAGGTGATGGAAAGGTCAGTCAAAACATTCTAAGGACGCAAAGTGTCATAATTCAAACTCTGACCAGGCAAAAATCAGGGAGTAATATTCAAGAATTATCTATACATTTTTTATTAAATGAATATTGTTAAAATTGTGATCACATTGTTATGGCTTGTCATGAAAGTACGTGCTGTACATCTTCAAAAATAAGAGTTAATGAATTTAACAGTTTTGTTTTAACCTTCCAATTTTTATTGTAGTCGTGTATGTTGGATTTGAAAAGTAGTAATGTGAGATTTGAAGGAAAGTGGGGCGTAGTTTTATACTTTGCTAAGATCCGACAGTGAAACTCTTTAGAATGTATTCATGAGTAAATTATTTGTCTTCTGTTAAATGCGGCATTTTTAGAAAAAATATAGTTTAATTGATTTTGTGTGTTACTAGTGCATTCAATAAATTTCAGTTCGTACGGTCTTTTTTCTGTTCATAGATAGGCATTGCTTTCGAAATATATTGAGAGGAACAGTTTGGGCAATCTATTTTAAATGTGTCTGGTTTTAAATTATTAACGTTATGGGTGTTTTAGATTGTATCATATCCATAATGGCTTTGGAAAGGTTTGGTGCCATTTTGATTTTGTTTAGATGAAATCAGTTGTTTTGTAGAGTAGATGTTATGGAGATGGTAATTAGTATTATGTATCTGTTTTTGTTTAGTTTCTTTTTGTGGATAATGTTGTTATCCTACTTTAGGCCATGTATTCTGTTTGTCGTTTTCAAATTTAAAAGCCTTGATAAACCAATAACATCCTTGCTCTTGTATATAAATAGGTGAAACAAAATAAATCCTATATTTAACTTGATAAAGTCTCTCAGAGGACGAAATGGGTAGAGTAAAAATAGTGTTTCATCATGTTTTAATCTCTCTCTCTCTCTATATATATATATATATATATGTGTGTGTGTGTGTGTGTGTGTGTGTGTGTGTGTGTGTGTGTGTGTGTGTGTGTGTATACTAAAAACCAAAAGTATGAACAAATAGGTAAAATACCAAAACCCGATCCTATTAATATCACTAAAATTAATATTAAAATTGTCAAGGTGGAGGGTTTGATGTAAATAGTATTATCCATTTACAGAGCCAAATATATAAGATAAGTCAAAACCTTCGGAAATTTAATTTCGTTGAATCGTCATTTCAGCGCGAAAAATCTCGTATCATCAACAACGATCGAAAACAAAAAATTAATAATTCAAATATGTTAAAACTTTCTATATATTTTTTTGATTTCTACCGGTGCTGGTGAGGCGAGAATTTTCTTGCTGAAATGGCCATTGAACGAAATTAAATTTCGATTCTTTTTACTTATTTTATATATATATATATATATATATATATATATATATATATATATATATATATCGCTTTGGAGCGCTTTCAAGGCACAGTGGAAACAATAATATTGTTGGCCATCCACTGCATTCTTGACTGTCTCTGGCAAATCTCGTCTATGTCGTGCCACCGGACACAGATGGATTTGGAAGAGAGAGTGAAGATGACGAACATACGATATATTTCCTCACTAAATCCAGTTAAATCACAAGTAATAACTTCTATCTAGAAGTCTTGGTCTTCCTCGCCTGCGAGTGACGAACACTATATATATATATATATATATATATATATATATATTAATTTGTTTAAAAATTATTTTTAAATAGATACTGGTATTTTAGTACATACACACTTTTTTGTCATTAACCATTATATTTATTAATATCTACCGGTTTGAATAATCGAGAAATCTTGTTAAATATGCATATGAAGGACGCATATTTTTATCGATTATGCATATGGAGGACGCAAATTTTTATTGACTGTTCAGTCCGGTAGATATAAACAAATATACCGTTTAATTATAATAATAAAACGGAGTATCTACTCAAATAAGAGTAACCATTAAAAAGTAATATTTAAACAAATATATTTAACATATGTAAGAGTTAAATCATTCCGTAAGGGATTTCGTAAAACATTTTGTATATATATATATATATATATATGTGTGTGTGTGTGTGTGTGTGTGTGTGTGATTTTGGGTATGTGTTTGCGCGTGTATGTGGTGGACCCTCTCGTCGCAGACAACAAATGAGGGATCAGTAAAGTAAAGTGTTTATCAACCTACTTTAGACACGAATGTGTCTCCTGTCGACTGAAGGTAGTTTGCATACATTTAAACAGATGAAATATATGGTACTACCATTTCGCTTGATCGTCTGAGGATCAATTGAAGCATGTCTCCACAAATTGACAGCAAGGCCCGCTTCAGAGTATAGAAAAAGACTCAGTGTCATGTAAAACTATCATTAAGAGAAACGGCATTCATCAAATTTTCTTTAATATTTGCACACTTTTGATCCTGATGTTTAAGTTGGTTTCGCTCACACTAGTAGAATCTTAGAGTCTGTACAGACGACAAATCAATTAACTCATTGCTTTCCACATGCGTTGACTACGTACTATTTGCAGAAGAAAACTCAGTGGTTGCATTAGAAATAGTGAGATTCTAACTGAATGCAACTTGACAGGTATTGAAGTCATCCTCATGAAAAATCAACTCTTGTGGGCAGGACAGCTTTCTCACATGAACAACAGCAGACTTCCACAACAACTCTTCTTTGGCCAGATTCTAAAAAGCGGGTCATTTAGAAGGAAACTCTTGCTTTTCAAAGAAAATATGAAACGATACAGAGCCTTTTTCTCTTCCTAGGAAAACAAAGCATTTGAGAGAAAGAGCCGACTCCTATCCTGTTTTGTATCTATCTATCTATCTATCTATCTATCTATCTATCTATCTATCTATCTATCTATCAGAGTGTGTGTATGTGCGCGCGCGTCCGTGTGTGTTTGTGTGTGTGTATGTAATATCATTTATGGTAAAGCCATGTGTCTGAAAAATAAAAACGCCGTGCTCATTGGAAAATTAACATTTATATCATCATAATCTAGATGTGAAATATATTACGATAGTATGCTACAAGCAATCAGGCTGACATATACTTATATATATATATATATATATATATATATATATATGTGTTAGATTAGATAAATTGAAAACACTATGTCAGCTTATTATTAATAAAATCCGTTCATACTCGCGGATAATCTTTCGCGTATTATAACTGAAAGATGTCGGAAATGAGCTGTAACGCTGACAGATGTTATTATCATCCATTTCTCAAGACAACCAAATGCTTTCAAACTCTTTCCGAGATCATCTTCAGGGTGTGAATTATGGCAACAAAAATAACCGCAAAAATCTGTTTCTAAAAGTTACTGTAAAAATTTTTCCGCTTGAAATATAACGATTGACAAATTTCTAGCGTTCATTAGAAGGTGAAAATTACCCAAAATAGATTTTTTGATAATATATTGGTGGCTTCCTCTATCCACATAGAGGAAGCCACTAATTGATCTGGCGCGTCTTAGGCCTCTCTATCACGAATGACCAACAATCTAAAAGAAGTCAAATCAAGCCTAAATAACACAATTTTCGATTCATCTACATAACCATATGCTCTGAAATGTATCGTAATGTCAACATGTTACGGAAATTAACGAAATAGTTTTAAACAACGCGACGATTTGAAATTATTTTTTTACCATTATATTTGATCGATACTCGTATTTAAGTAGATATTCTGTTCATAATCAAACAGTATATTTATTTCTACTGGACTGATTATTTACGATAAATATTTGTTACGAAAATGTGTGTCATTTGGCATGATTCGAACCTGTGACCGTTATTCACATGGCGGAAGCCACCGATTTTACTAGAGCGTCTTAGATCTCTCGGCCACGAATGAACAACAGTCTAAACGAAGTCAAATCAAATCGTAACAAAGTTTTTCTTACATTTAAAAGAGGTATCAATAATACATTTACAAGCTTTTGGGGAGGATTCCTGACATAGAATCAAGGTAAAATATTCATATAAATATATATCCAAAAGCCAATTTTAGTATCTTAACACGGAAACTCATAAAACATCTTCAAAATACTCTCTGCTTGCGTATACATATGCATGAGTACGTCGGAACCGTTTATATTTTATATACTCTATATGGATGCTCTGCCTTATTGATATCTGCTGAATACACCAATTATTTTAGGTGGCCTCACCGAGAAAAAAATCCAAAGGATAGAGGCTGGGGGAGCGTGCAGGCCATGGAACTGTTCCTTCGCTAACTATCAATTTTTCGTGGTCTTTGTGAGGCAGTGAATTGCGAACAATGTGACTAAAATGTGTTGGTTCCCTATCATGGATAGACCACATGCGTCTTCACAATAGTAGGGGTACATCCTCGAAGATCTGCTAGTATGTTCGAAATGAAGTCCCTGTAGACAGACGTGCTGTTAGCACCTATGGATGTACCAAACAGTCATCTAGAATTCGAGCCTACGCATTAATCGTAAACTGACTGCCTCTATTGTTCCATGGGGATTCCGATCTGCTCACAAATGTGGGTTGTGTAAATTCGTTATTCCATCTCTTCCAAATGTATCTTCATACGTAAACAAGACAAAAGAAACAAACAACAATCGGTAGTTTGTACAATAAACCAACAGAGATAGTTCTCCCTTATGGAGTAATTAGAGAGGAAAACCACCCTGCATACTTCGCTATACAAATGATATGGCTACAAGAGTTGCTCTTGACTTACCCTCCATGTTTAATTATAACAAATACGACATTCTAGGGTCACTGGATGTGTGCTTATACTTGTTTCCGACAGCCTGTAGATTTTTTTAATTTTTGATCGATTGGTTCTCGATCTTCCTTCAACCATGGTACCATGGATCTAGTCTCAAAAGCGTGAAAATAAACAGCAGCAACTGTTGGATGACTCGGTTGCCTCCCTTTTGGAAACGCAGTCTTATACAGTCGTGTATTCTCGCGTCTATTACAACTCGCACGGTCGTATGTAAAAATCATATCTGCCTGGACATTATACGATTTATCCTGCCATTGTTAAACGGAATACTTCCCAGTTAACTCCCAACTACACTCGTTAAACGTTGAAGAGAGTGTAGCCACAAAAATGACATATGAAACTTACTTTATATGGCAACACATCGTATACTTTTTTAAACTTAATAACTATAAAGCAACGAAGAATTTTCGGACATGTATTTATGTAAACTTTTGTGCTTATTTTTGTGAGAGGAACCCGCCACCAGATTTTATAAAATTATATTTGATACATCATATATATATATAGAGAGAGAGAGAGAAAGAGAGAGAGAGACAGACAGACAGACAGACAAAGAGACAGAGAGAGAGAGATAGATAGACAGAGACAGACAAAGAGAAACAGAGAGAAAGTATGTATGAGAGAGAGGGGGCGAGAATGCGCAAGCTACTGAAAGAAAAGAGTAAGATAGATTCCAAGTCTATGCCCTGAAAACGACTTCTACACGCTTCAATATTGATATAAGATGAACATGTGAGCACAAGGAAGAATCGAAGTCGCTGTTTAATGTTGTCTATTTGTGCAAGATTCCGTTATCCTCGGTGAGGACATCAAGTATGTTTACTCACGTGCTTCTTTATTTGCACAGTACCGTAAATGCTTTGGTGACGATTTTTTGCCATAGCAGGAAGGAACAACAACCGAACAAAACGAAAAACTGAACGAGAGAGAATAGGAAATTTGAATAAGCAAATGGATTTAAATCCATAAAATTCGACCAGGAAACGAAAAAAAAATGAATGATGTAAGCAAACACCGGAGAAAGAAAAGAGGTTTTAAGTAAATTCTAGAAAGAAAAGAAAGAAAAATGCTTGACAGCTGGGATGAATATAAAAAGGCAAAATAGCAACAAAAAACAAAACGAAAAACAGGCTGAAACGGATTAAATCTCCCAGCAAGAAAAGAGAAAATAAAATTTACAGTTGTAAGGTGACAAATGGTTTAAATCCAGTGAAAAATTATGTAAGAAGTGAATTAAAAAAGAAAGCGGGTAAAATAAAAATATGGTTTACAGAGAAAGATAGACCAATATATGCATATAGATAGATAGATAAATAGATAGATAGATAGATAGATAGATAGATAATGATGTCTGCCAAGATTATAATATCCCCAAAATCTAGTTAATGTAAAATATTAAGCGATAGATCTATATAGAGAGCTCAATGGATATTATCCAGAGGAATATGATATACTTAAAGGAAATTTCAACACATTATCTAAAGTGGTCATTAACTATAATTTATTTCAGGGAACGAGTTTACCCAACTCTTTACGCCACCATTACATTTTGTTACAGGATAGTTAAACTCGGCCATCGAAATAAATTATAGTTTATAATTGCTTTAGATGATGCATTGAGGTTCCTAATTTGTACATACACGCACGCACATATGTGTGTGTGTGTGTGTGTGTGTGTGTGTGTGTGTGTGTGTGTGTGTGTACGAAAAGGATTATATCCGACACTTTTAAATGTTCTTTTTAGGTCTATTTATATATGTGTATAGTGCTCTGTTTTTATTATTAAACACCATATTTACAGGCCTGAATAAAGACAGTTGCTAGAAAAATATGCCTCATCCGGTTAGATTTGAATAAGCGTTCTCTAGGGGAAAATGTAATTATTGCTTACGTGCCTTAGACCGCTCGGCCACGTAGAACCTCCGTATAAAACATAGACCTAATTCTCGAAATATAAATATCTGCTCTGTTTCGTATTCCAACGGAAACAAACAAATCTTTTAGGCAATTATGGAATCCGACATATTTTCAACCAATTTTTAAAAAAATATTCTGTCCTTTGTATTGTCCTCAGATTGACAACCAAACACTATGAAATGTTCGTATTGCTCCTTCTGGTGCAATTGCCAAATAGTACAGAATTCTGCTTCCAGATTTCTTGCATAGTGAATGATATCATGGTGTTATTTTTTTCTCGCAGACAGTATACAACTGACCCTAAAATACTTAGCAGTTGATAAAATCAAAAACATGTACATCCGCGATATTTATGGTGACAGTTTTACTAATTTCCTTTAAAACGTATAATAACGTGCTGTTTTGAAGTTTTTAGTTTAATTTTTCTTGTGTTTTTATAATTTTCTGGACATAAATTTTACGAAATAGTTTTTAACAACATTTGTGTAAAAGAATAGTTGATCCTCAAATACACAATTATATATATGTACATGTATGCGTGTGTAAAGAGAGAGAAGAGCAAAGGAAAGTGAAATAAAGGTTAATGATACAAACACAAAGTGTGACAACGAATAAAAACACCAAAACAACGTAGTTATTTAGGAAAAGTGCACAGAATCTAGTCAGAATATTAAAAAAAAGAAAACATAAAATCTTGCTGTGTTCTGAACACAATAAAAAACGAAACGTTTCATAACGATAACAAATAAATAGGGGAGGGAAGAATATTTAAAAAAAAAGAAAATGTAGCCGGCAGATCATTGCAAATTGTAATTTTCCGCTCAACGTCGGTTTTCTAATAACTCTGCACAGCGTGAAAGAAAATAAAGAATAACACATCTATAAAAAAAAGATAGAGACGACATTTTTCTTTCAGAATTTTGCTAGCCACTGCCAACATTTTTTCTCCCCTTAGGCATACAGAAACTGGCCATCTGTAGCCAGATGTAAACTATTTGCCCCTTTTACTTCATTTTTTCTCTTTGTGACAATTTTGTTGTTTAATTTCTCGCAAGCTAAGCGTTTTCAACGCATCACTTGCAAAAATTGCGATTGACTCTTCCTTGAATTGAGAGTAAAGTGGTTGAGATTAAGTTGATCATGACCTATGAATGAATAAAAAAAAGATTTAAAAAATAATGAATAAGAAAAAACATGGCCTCTAGAACATGTAATAACGGTTCTGTTTAATATATATGCGAACGGACTGAAAAGCTGGAACTATATTTTTATTTGAAAGTAATTAAATAAAGTACAATTCAAAGAGACCTAAGTATGGAAAGACTTAAAAAAGGTTGTTAATTTATAATCATTTCATCTCAAGATAGATGAGTCCGCCACTAATACTCAGAGTGGTTACAGTGAGAGATAAAACAAGAGTACAGGGTTATTGAGGAAAGGATGAAAAGTTAATGAGATCCCAGAAGATAGAAGATAGAAATTGACAATGTATTTAACTTTTTAGAGATTGTAGCTATCACCGAAGCAAGTAAACAGAAAGGAATTCTACTGGACTGAAGTCCGAGAAATGAAACTGTTATACAACAAGTAGCTGTAACATTTAAGAATTTCAGCACTAAAAGATTTTATACCAATTTAATAGCATGCTTGAATTCACGTTAGCGGGGCACAAAGGAAAAACAGAAAATATTCCATAAAAAGGATTGTAGAAAAGACAGATGGAAGCTACGTCACGAAGGTGAGAAGGTGATTGAAATCAAGATGCCAAGTCAGGATTAAATTGCAGATCCTTACTTGTTTTTTGTAGAAAACCTTGAGATAAATAGCACGAAACACTGAAGAAGATACGGTTGCTGAGTAAAAGAAACGGTTTATGGGATAGGTGAGGACGATAATGGTTAACCCTCGACTTAAACAGGTTAACATTGTAATAACTGAAGGAACGTAATCCTAAGAGTCAGTTCTACATAGCAGTGCTTTTTGGGAAGAAGCTGATCGAGTGGGGTTTACTTCTCACACATGGAAATATGACGACGAGAGATATGACTTTCTAGAGAGCAATGATTGCTTAAGTTTTGAAGAGACACGATGCATAGATAAAGAAGGATGGTTTAGTTTTTCTATAAAAGACTAACAAATTTTTTAAAAAAGATTCAAGGACACAATAAAATCTAAAGAAAACTTACAGTTGACTTGCAAAAAAATTGTCTCTAATCGACTCGAAAACTCAAGGGAATAAGAAAAGATGTTTATTAGGAATGAAAGATGTAAACATTTGACTCAGGTTAGAAAGCAGATCATTCAAAATAAAAAAGAAAAGATTAAATACCAAAAATAAAGCCTTGATTCTCAAAACTCAAAATCTAAGGCGAGAAAATATATATATAGACATTCATTGTCTGTTATATTTAAGGATATATATATATATATATATATATATATATATATATATGACTGACAATTAGAAAAATTACCACATACTTAAGTCTCTCTCTCTCTCTCTCTCTCTCTATATATATATATATATATATATATATAAGTAATGTAGATAGATAGATAGATAGATAGATAGATAGATAGGGTGATTGAAAGGTAACACGCCATTTTAAAAGTCTTATAATCTATTTATTAACAATATTTTTCACAAGATATGAAAGGAATGCGTTTAGCATGATGTCTTATCTAAAATTCAAGATTTCGCTACCAGCATTTCGAGCTGCCTGGGAATCACGCCAACTGATTTCTGCTGGAACCTTTGTAATTTGGAAGACGTATCTTCCTGTATTCAGCCTTCAAGTTATTCCAAAATCTTGATTCTTTATAGTAAATTTGTTCCTTTAACCAATAAGAAGTCAATACCTACAACGACTTATTATTTCTCAGAGTCCAACAACAATATTCCAATTGTCAAAATACGTTACTGATATTATTACTCCATATTTATCTACTAATTATAGCATCAACCATCTCATAATTTTCTACAAATATTTAAAACTACAAAATCAAACCCAGGCATTCTAGCATCAGTCAGTTAAGTGCCATACGTGATACATGCTTAGCCGATCATATCTTGAAAGAGACATGACTGAGTTGGCATATGATTATCACGCAGTAGGTTGCCATTGCTTTCAGCGGTAGACTGGTTGCCAGCCAAGGCCATAGAACCCAATCTGTCCTGTTATTTAACCTATAACTGGAGGGAAGAAACGGATTAGTACCTTTCCCAAGGGTATTTGCGCATAAGTGAATGCAATGAATTCAACCTGAATTCGAACTCAGCTCTCCGATTTATCATTCCGAGCCGATATTCACTGCACCACAACGCACATTCTAGCATCACTTGACGTAAAAAATGTATTTTCCTGTTGCTGAAACCAGATATAATCCTTATTTCCTAATTAATATTTTCTGCAAACATCAAATCTATATTAAGAATAAACAAGATGAATTTTCACTTAAAAACAATAATGAGGAAAGAGACGCAATTCCTGCTGATATAACAAAGAAAAATAAATTAGTTATTATACACAATTAAAAACTGTTAACCTCATTGTCAAAAATAACAATTCACCTGCAAGATCTAAACTACCAAGTACAAATAATATAACGAATTTACATGTTCTTCATCACTCCAAATTTCTAAATAATTAAAATGGATACACTACCACATGTTTAACATGAGGAAAAACGTTAGCACTCTCTTAGCAAAGCTTTATTAGGTCTCATTTAAATTCACACAGAGAGCTAACAAAATCTATCCGTAACATATGTGTTGATAATATAAATATAATCATCCACATGTAAAAAATAAGCCTAAAGTTATTTGAAGCATTATTAGTAAAATAATGAAAACGCCAACATTCAGCAATGTGGTTACATTTTTCTCACTGCGTTTAGAATATAAAAGATTCTCATGACATTAAAAACATACGCAAAACAATCTATACATATTCAGTTAAAAGTAAAGTTTCTCCTTTATAATGGCTAAAAATATAATCGAAAGCGTGCGGATTAATAAAACATTTGGACAATTTTTATATAATTAATTTACTGAAAATATAAAAAAATATCACATGAAAATTTATATAGAAAAATTAACCAAGGAGCTTGTCTCTTATTTGTAATGAGACTTGCATAAAAGAACGATTACTGCCTAAATACACATTATATATATTTACTTAAACAAAATACACGTCAGGTTATACCTTAGGTACCTTTCAATCAAGACTTTTTCAAAGGTATACGTTGGCAAATTAGAAAAAAATCAGAGACAATATAATCAATATAACGACTGAAGAGGCAATGTTGTAACGCGATTAAAAAAAGGAAAAACTTAATGACAAACAAAAAAGATTCAAAGTGGAGGTTGAAAATAGCAAGTTCCACAAGAGTATAAAAAGTAGGAAAGACACTCACACTCCCTACAACAAGAGTAAGGGGTGGATTAAATGCTCCTTCTGTCTACTCAGACTAGGCTAGTGGATTTTTATAAATTAAAATTTTAATTGTTTGTAATTAATTTTTTCTTTTTTTAATCACGTTTCAATTTTCCCTCCTAGATCGTTATATTTATTATGTCTCTGATTGTTTTTTAATTTGCCAACGCGTACCTTTGAAAAAGTTTTGGTTGAAAGATACCTAAGGTATAACATGACATCCATTTTGTTTTTCTATGTTTTATTTTCTGTGGGTACAAATCTCTTAATATATATATAGAGAGAATAGAATATATATATATATATATATATATTATTAAGTAAATCATCGAGTTTTATATTCGACCTCAACATCAGCAACGACCTTATCATCAGCTTAATAACCAAGACTGTCTGAGTTACGATAACTGGCAGTGGATGCGCACTGCTGATGAGTCCCAAATATAGGACGAAACAGCCGTCCAGTGCTTTTTGCATTCTGTTGAGGTCGAATATAAAGTTCGATGATTTACTTAATAATTGTTCAAATCCTCATACTACTTCTTGAATTATACCTCTGTGCTTCAACCACGAAACACGTTATGGATGTAGCGGCTTGGCTGCGGAAGTCGTTGCTTGGGGAGGCACTATCCTATGGGCAAAGGAGCTTGGATTAGTTCCACCACGGAATTCGTGAGGTGCGACGCACTTCATCGAGCTTAAATCGTTACCACTTCATCACCAGGGACGGTGGAACAGTTGGTATAACATCGTCTTAATAACCAAGACTGTCTGGGTTCGATTCCTGGTAGTGGATGCGCGCTAGGACGAAACGGCCGTCCAGTGCTTTCTGCATTCTGTTGAGGTCGAATATAAAGCTCGATGATTTACTTAATAATTGTTCAAATCCTCCTCCTACTTCTTGAAATATATGATAAAGTGGAAAAAATTTTGTGCGATGCGTTTTCATCTTTGAGATTTCATCAGATTACTTTATTTTCACGTTGAGACGCTGAGAATTTTAAATTTAAAATACTTGTTTTTATATGTTCTTGGTATATATAATGTAGACGATTTGATTTAGATTATTTTTTGTTCATGTTTTTATCACTTTTCATCGTGGTCCTTTTTCTCTCTCCTTATATCGAACCTCATGAAAAACACAAAATTAAATACAATTAACCCAATAAACTAAAACACCTACCCTACCTCAAGCTTTCTTTTTCTAATATTCATGGTATTCGTTTCAATTTTATGCAGCGTAGAATCTTTCCTCTTGGTACGGACGCCCGATATATTTGCTGTCGGTAAACTAACTTAAACTCTTCCATTTATACTTATAAATTCTTGGTTCCAGGCTATCCTTTCCTTTGCCAAAAGGATTCAATTATTCACATGCATGACCTTGGTGTATACATCCAGGATATTCTTCAGATGGCCAGTGAATTTTCTCTCGAGACCCTAACTACATTTTTGTGCGCATTTGGCATTCTTTACTAAACTCTCTTATCTCTTTTTTCTTTATCGACCTTTCTTCCTAGCACTGCAATATATTAGACATGATTACTGTATTGAAAAGACATTTCCTCTCCATCCATCTGCGATCAACTTTTTCTTTTCTTACTTTAATGCTCACCATGACACGTGGCTGAAATACACGAAAGGTACTGATATTATATTCAATTTTTTCACTACCCAATCCCTTACACAAATTGTGGGATTTCCTACTCGCTTCCTCATAAAAAGCAAGCAACAGTTTTCTTTACTTGATTTATATCTTACCTTTTTTCCTCACTCTTACCGAGCTTCCCAAAATCGCCATCTTTGTAACCCTGACCACTCTGTGGTAGTTATTAGTATTTCGTTCCAATCATCTATTAAACAGGAAAACCCTATTCATAAGGCCTCTGTCCATTGCCATCATACTAATTGAGACTCGCTTCGTGATTTTCTTCGTAAAACCCTATGTATATCTTGAACCTCTAAATTAATTTCCGATGAAAGCATTCATATCATCTTTCATTCCTTCTTGGAAATACATGCTGAAATCACAATTCTCTCCATGGTTCACACCAACATATTCGGCCGAGTGAGACAGCTGTAAACATAGCAGGTGTTTATTCGTTGCTGCTCGTAATCAAAGTAAACGAGTTATCGAACAAGCAAAGTTCTTGTTTGCCAAGAGAATGAGTCTCTACATAGCCTTTAACAATTTTGGCTCTCGGGATTATTCTGGATTCTATAATAAGTCATTTGCTAAATGCAAAGTATCTATTCCCCCACTCTTCAATTAATTTGAGCTGTTAACTTACTTTGCTGATAAAGCTGTATAATTTTTCCGTAAATTCTAATTAAGCTCTATATTTGACTCATTCAGAGAATTCCTGTCTGATTTCCTAATAGAAAATCGCTTTTGAATGATATGCATATCACCCCTTCTATGTTTTTGAATTGATCCAGACCTTCTTGTCAAATCTTGAAATGGAGGGTATTCTGAACAGACAATCCTCTGGACTATTCCGCACTAAGGTAGATGTTCCCCAGAGCTACATCCTTGGTTCCACGCTGTTTTTAATTTTCATTAACGACCTTTCAGGTGACATTAACTTGACATCACGTTAACGACTCAACCATTCATTTTTGTCCCGCTAGTAAAGCTGATCCATCGAAGTTCCAAATTGTAGCTGATGACCAAAACGACCTGAAGGCAGTCATGAACTAGGGTAAATAATCTTTTGCCAATTTCAATGCTTCTAAGACTAAACTTCTTTCCACTAATCATCTGAGAGTTCCCTTTCTCACTTTCCTCAGCATGGCTGATGCTAACTGCTAAGAGAGTGACATTTTTCGCCTATTCGGGCTAATATTCTCAGCTAACATTAAAGGAAATATTTTACTTAATCCATTGCCAAGTTAGCTGTTAAAAAATAGATCACTTTGTTGGCCGAGTCAGTTTTTCTTATCTTTAATTATACCATTCCTGCACGCTTAGAATATTGCTGCCATGTATGGCCCGGTACCTTTGTTATATACCTGAAGCTCCTTGATAAAACTTAAAGAAGAATCAGCAATATTGTTGGTCCTGATCACTTACCCACTCTTATAAAGTTGCCTCTGTGTGACTTTTTACAAATAATTTCATACTAATTCTAGATTTTATGAATTTAGGCGCAATACAAGACTGATATCGAGATCTCATTAATTTACAGTTGAGTTTGCTAGATGTAGCCGTAAGTTCTATGCTAACACTTTCTCCTCTCGCACTTCTCGCTTGCAGAGCTTCCTTTCGGCTCGATGTTTTTAGGGGAAAATTATTCTGCAAAAATTTAAACCCTTGGTTAATCACTATCTACTGTCTCCCTGATTACTCACATCTCACTAATCATGTTTCAGATACTAATTCTTCCACACCCTGTATCCGTTCTATTTTAGTTTTAGTGATTTTATTTCCTTGTCTCCGGTGATATTGATTTGAAAAAAAATATGTCCTACATTGCGATGATAAAAGATCTGACACAAATGGTGACACGTTGAAAAAAAACAGAATGTAAATTTGTTATGGTTGATCTAGCGATCGAACACTATCTAAATATTTTCGTCTTAGTAAATATATTTCTATTTTAATTAGACAAGCATCTTTTTTCAAATTAAAATTGTGATCGGTCCCGTTACAATTGATTTATTGTTTTGTGAAAGAAAAAATACTTTCTCTGAAGTCCTAACGGACGAAACGCATCACACGAAAATATTTTCTTCTTCGTAATCCTTCTTTTCCCTATATATATATATATATATATATATATATATATAGAAAGAGAGAGAGAGAGAGAGAGAGACAGACAGACAGACAGACAATGACGCCAAATCCGTAAACGAAGTTGATAATCATCTATTTAATTTAAAATATGAAGAGAAAGATCTGTATAGAAAGCTCAATGGATAATGTTCAGCTCAATATGATATACATAAAAGAAAATTCAACATCTAAAGCGGTTATAAACTATATTTACTTTGAGGGGCGAATATACCCATCTCTTCACGCCACGATTTCATTTGGTTACTTGAAACCAAATTTGGTTTAGAAACCGAATGAAATCGTGGCTGGAGAAATTGTTATATTCCAGCATCGAAATGAATAGAATTTTCAAACACTTTAAATGATGTGCTGATTTAATATATATATATATATATATATATGAACAAATTTTTAGTCGTACAAGCTTTATAATAGCTAAAAGTAAGCGTAAATTACATGACATACTACTGCTAGTAGTAGCCAACTTGTTAATAAATCCAGGTTGTACATTGCACAACATCTTATAAACAGAAGTAATTGTATATGTGGATTTAGTGTGGGCCGTTTTACTATTCTATCACGGTCTCACTTTTTATATCATCTAAATGTGGTACAGACACTGTACATCATCTCCCGCAAGCCTTCACTCTACAAACAGAGAGACTGCTTACTGGGTTTAAATGTCACTGGACTCTAGGTTTCCTTGCATATTTTTTCAGTTTACAGGGTTGTTTCTCTGTTCACACTATCCATATTTATCTACCTACTTACAATACAATTAGTACATACAACGATTCAGAATTTTGTAGATGCAGAAACCTAACAATTTTTTTTTTGTTTCACACATTTTTTTCACGTGTCTTATAATGTGATCTCCTTTAAGAAAAAATATGATGTGCGTAATTTTATAATTTTGTCTCCTGGTGAGTGGATTACAAGATCTATGATAAACTCAGTAGCGATAGGTTAACATTATTATAATGCCATGGTTCATCATATTTCAATTTCTACTATGGTTGCACTACCAAACCAGTGTGCGGGAAGACCTAGCGCAGGTCGTGGCGTGTTGTTATGGCTCCATTTCATGTTTTTTCTATCTTACCCATCATCCCTAGCGTTACATAAAAAGTTCTCCTTAGTGCGTGGACTGTACTTAAGACACTTTTTTGTATATCTCTTAAGCTGGGGTTTTCATGGATTCTTTCAATGTGTTGTTGTGTTCCATTTTTTATCATTCCAAGTTCACCTACTATCACTGGCACAACTCTTGTTTTCAATTTCCACATTTTTTCTATTTCACTTTACATTAGTACTATTATTATTATTATTATTATTATTATTATTATTATTATTATTATTATTATACTCTTTGGTTTCTGTATATTCATTTTTCCAATTTCCAAGCAGTGACCTATGGGTAAAGATGACCTCATGACATTTTTCCCTGACCAATTTTCGAGAAAAAAAACCCTAAGATCGCTCATACATTTTACGGATAAAGCTCATCAAAAGCTGTGTGCTGCACCTGGGAATGCTAGTATATATTTTTTTAAATTTCTTCCTGTTGTTGTTCTTATATGACACATGTTCTTAGATTTAGATTTCAAGATCCTTCTTCTTATTATTAATTTAGCGTCCCACATTAATGTAGTAAATAGAAATTCTGTTCTTGAATTATGGTGTAAACAAGAATCCTCAGAACTCAAGAAGCATTCGGGACATCCTCGTAAATTAGATAACTGCAGATTCCTTGATGTCTTCAGTCTTAGTCTCATTTCTGATTGTTCCTAAGCGCCTTTTTAGTTTTTGGTAGTGTTCCAAGCACACCGTTAAAAAAGAAATTCGTTCTATATTCATCTCCCATAGGTTCTTCAACTCCCTTGCCAGATCCTGGTGTTTCGCTATAGTTTCAAGTTCTTTAGTGTCCTCTGTTCCATCATAGAGAACAGCAAAATAAATGAATTGACAATTGTTCCTCTCTGTATCTATAACAATGAGGTGGTTTTTCATTTGTGCTTCAATAACACGTTCATTCTGGACTGAGAATTCACATAAACATTTTTGACTGTTATTTTCTGCTACCTTATTATTGTGCCCTTCTACAGGGAATGGACTCTTTCTCTTACTATGTACAATTACCGCCGTGAATTCCGAAAAGCATTTGACAGCAGTTAACTGCCTTGCGCATTGTCGCACTCACTGTCTTTTTATTATTATTGTTGTAATAATACTAGTTACGAATTGAAAATATAAACATCATCAGGTGCAGAAGTTCAAATGCCTGATGAACGTTTTATAAATGTATGGGAAATGCTGCATCGATATGCGAAAACGCATCGGAATTGCCAAGAGGTATTCCAAAAGCTAAGCATGGTGCTGAGAAACATTAAATAATCGTTAGAAAAATTTAATGAGTGCTGTTTCGCTATAAGCTATCTGTCCATGCTGACATTTCTATAGATGTAACCGGTAAATGTCAAGGAGGTCTCAAAGATAACACTATAGTAAGTGCATTTAATTTGAAAAAAAGAAAAAGACTTCTGAAAATCTTTGGACACCTAATGAGGAATGAAGGCTCGGCGAACACTAACTGGGTATACTGGGAAGAAGTTATCGAGCCAGGTACATGGCGAGTCTGTGTGGATGGATGCCAAAACGTGGTCTGGTGTTTAGTAAAGATAGAAAATGGCTAATAGCCAATCGAGATGAAAAAGTTATTGAGAGCCATGATCACCTATAACCTGAAGGGTTACGAAACAATATATGACAAAGAATAACAAAAAAGTGTGAGGCGTTTATTTTAGTATGGTGCAAACTTGAAGTCAGTTAACCAGGGATGAATATAAAAAATGTTTGGGATAACATGATCAAATTACAATAACAAATCCCATCGTTGCTAAGAAAATTTCCAGGTGAATACTGTGGAGAGTACTGCACCCCAGAATAGGTTTTCTGTTCTTTAATCTCTAATGAGCGCCACTTGTAACGCCTTTCTTTATTACCTATATCTCTTCATGGGATGGGTGTCACAGCACTCCACTGCTTCCTGTGTCTTGTAGCACGGAACTGAGTTTATCAAATTTACAATCATTCCCTAAATCTAATCTATCATCCATATGCACAAATTCGCTAACTAGTTTACTCACACATTCCTTCCACACTCCTTACCTTCAGTCACTTATGCCATTGATTGAGTAGATTTTTACGGGTTATCAACCCATTACAGGTTATTTAAAGCAAATAAATATATTTTATATTATAAGAATATTTGAGAAATAATGATTTACCAATACAAGTCCTACAAATTAACCAATATGTAGAGGAGTTGCTTCCCATGTGTATTTGTATATAAGTAAATATAACGAATTCAAGTAAAATTAGAACTCTGCTCTCTGGCTTTTAATTTCGATCCGTTATCTATTCCACCAACTGTACACTCAAGCTTACCGTACTTGATATTTCGAATCGATTATCCAAATAGTTACTGACCAGGATCGATGTTGCATAACGACGTTGTTCGAACATGATACAGCAAGTAGAAGCAAACCTATGTTGCTTCAAGTCTCATCTTTTTCTGTAAGAAAATTTTCGAGCATTCAATGTTACAAATGAGGATAAATCTTACATAATGGTGCAGTATCCTTTTCTTTATTTCGAACTGAATTGTAATATATGTTAATACATTTTGTTAATCATTCTACTCGAATCAAGGCAATAGTCACTAAGATACAAGTATGTTACTGATTCTGATAGAATATGAGAAAAAGTGGGACAACAATAAGAATTAAGAAGGCAGAAGATAACGACTAACATTGAATTTAATTTTTGTAATATCAAAGTTAATTGGAAATCCAATTGATAGAGATCCATAAGCAAGAAGTGCAACGTAAGAAGCAACTAACATTTAATTATAGCTACATCTAATTATTTGAACTGTAAAATGATAAGACCGTGTCGCCAGTCTAGTACTGCGTTTAAATTCATAAAATCTAAGTACCAAATCGGAAAGCTCATCAGAACAATTACCGTAAAAATATTTATAGAAAGACAGAGTGGTGCAAAAGTGACTGACGCCAAGGTGCCAGGTTAGAACCAACAACTTGTAGATTCTTCTTTTTGTTTTATCAAGAATCTCTAAATACGTATCAAATGCACTCGACCAGCAACGTTTAATGCATGAATGATGGGTGGTTTGTAAATATGTCAGGTATTGGCGAGAAAAAATTGTCTTGCACGACACAATGAATCGACCTCACTCACCATGTTGAGAATCTTAATGAGACTCGTGCGTTATTTCAATACGCCTCCGGATTTCTGCGTTGCATTTTATGTCGTATTTTTGACACAACTTAGAGAAATTTATCTGCTTCATTGATCTTGACATCTCCAATTCCAAACGAGTATTGGTTTGTCCCGCCTGCTGACAATCATATAAATTTCTTATCTTTCACTTGAAAGTTAGTCCTTACTTTTTTATTTTGCTTACTACATTACACCTGTTACAAGCCGAGTAAAACCTTTCTTTAAAATTTATTTTAAAGAATTAAAAAGAAGTCAACAAAAATAGTGACAAAAGGGCGGTGCTATTCAGCAGACTCCTGATAAAAACTGTAGGCACAAAGTAGAGTGCAAGTTCACTGTACATACACATGAGTGATTCAGAGATATTATATAAGATTTATTCAGAGATATGCTAAATATACTAGGTGTCAAATAAGGTATGAGACCTCTGTCAGTCGTCTTTTTAACCGCTAGCTGATTAAGACTCGAGATGCATTAATTCTTTACATATGTATTTGTACAAAACAGTATAAGTCTTGGGCTGGAATTCGTACTCAGCAACTCAATCATAGCCTCTGTGCTAATAACAGCATTGCTACAAGCAATTCACAAATTTAGTACTCTCACTTAATTTCTAAAGAATTCATCTAGTTATTTCCCTTCCTTCAACATGAGTCCTACGACTATATCCCTTTGGCGGGGACCAGAGTGCAGAAGGATAATACAACCTCGTCCAGGTTCATCTGTTGGCGGTGGTTTACAGGGGTTCTGGCATTATCTACTCTTTTAAGTTGTTTGACCAGCTCTTCCGTTGCCATCCTTGTCTGCGTCCGCCTTCAGGAGTGTCTTGCACGATGGACTTTCAGAAGTTGTCATACTGTGTTACCTGGCTAAACAAAGGAATCTTCCGATGCTTGATAGTGGCGAGAAGAGCATAATAAGACTTTTACCTTACTTCGTAAATAATTTTGGCTTTCTGAACACAGTAGGAGATGCGGAGGAGATATTAAAGCATTTTTCCCGAGTGTTTTGATAATTTCTCCTGACTCAGAAGTGTTCAAGTCTCACACCCTGAGAGGGGGATAATTTTGCAGCTTTGTAAAATTGAATATCGTTGTCATATTGATAGATTCGAAACGCCTCTCCAAGTCCTTGTGGTTGACGAATTATTTTCAGTCTTCCAAACTACCTCACAGGCGAGGTGGCACAAGTCTCTCGCTCTTTTTACAGAACGTGCTTGGGCGAATTACATTCCTTTGACCCGCCAGTTCTAACCTTCACGGTACCTGCCATGCCACTTGCATTGTAGCAAACTATTCCCACCTACTCTGTATTCCATTGGTGAGAAACCAGTTCCACTCGACAGTTTCTTCCGGGAAACTACTGTCTTGTAAAACAAACTCCCAAATTATTACAACCTTAACTTGTTCAGCTCTAGGCTCAAAACGTTGCCTTTTATCCTATTCTTACACATTACAGTGTGAGGTAACTCTCTACTTCGAGTGGGCCCGGGCCTTGTACAGGTTGAATCTTAATTTTAAAAAAACACGTGAGAAGATACTGTTTATGAAGAACTACTAAGTGGAAGAGCTACTGAGGCGTCGAATGGCCTTAGCGGAAAAAGTCCACATGGACTCAATAGCTAAAAACCATACAGTTGATTTAAAGATTTTAGTCATTCGAAGAGAAAACCAGCCAAATAAGCCCGTACTTGTTCGCGTAAAACTGCAGTGCGACGTATATATTTCAGAACCAATCGCTTGTCGGATTGGCTTTCTGCTCTGTCGCCATAGAATGACAACGACGAAGATTACTGCATTGAATTAAAGGAAGCGGAATATCGATTTAAAGATAAGGGAGATAACCAGCTATTGATTATATGTATACCCAGTTATAAATTCAGCCGACATAATCTGTTATCCGTTATTGGAATTTCCGGACAGTTGAGATCTACGACGCTAGGTTCTGCAGTAGCAAGTAGTTTTAACTGACGTTAGTTTTGATTAAACTTGTTAGTGGAAAAAAGTCGGTTATCCTTTTCAAATATTACTTTACATTTGAACAACAAGAGGCACTATAATCAAGATGTTCATCTCGTCTCTCACGATGGAAAGGTAGTATATATATATATATTCTTAAAAAATTACATATAATAAGATAAGTAGTTAAAAGCTGAAGTGGGATGATTAGGCTATAAATCTAGGTAATTCGGACAACAGAATTTGGTAAAAATAGTTATCAGTAATTAGTGGATCGTGTATCAGTAAAAGTCATTATCTCTATAAGATATTACAATCTAAAAGTATTTCTTCCTTTAAATAAATTGCAAAAGGTTGATAAGCCGTAAAAACAATTATTAGGCCACCTCAGTTTTTTTTAAAATGATGTATTTCATATTATTTTTAGTGTTTCTTACCAAGTGGATAATTCTAAATGAAAATGGAATAGTTCTTTTGCTATTATTAATTTGCAAAATTTTAAAAGGCAGCCAGGAAAGCTTTCCTTCGGCCAGCCAATAAGAAGAAGAGACTAGCATGGGGTAGAGAGCACAAAAACTGGACACTAGAACAGTTCATTCGATTGTGCAGTATTAGCAAAATAACATTCTGTTTTCATTTAGAATTATTCACTTGGCAATAAATACTAAAAGTAATATGAAATACATCATTTCTTTTAGAAACTGGGCTGGCCTAATAGTTATAGCCGGTAATATATATATATATATATATATATATATATATATATATATATATATATATCCGACATTAGTTGGAACAGGATTGACCTTGGATATAAATATACCGTTGAATATTCTGAAATAAAGCTATTCCAATAGACCTTCGTTTTATTTACAGTCTCTTACAAAGAACTGCAGTCTTTAAGTCGAAATCATGATCTGTGCTGTTAGCGTAAAACATCACGATTAAAAGTAGTTTGTTCTCCACATTTTATGTGTTCATAAAACTTAATAGTTAAATAATTCGCTGTTTCAATGATATATTTATTGAGGAATTCTTTACAGCCTATTTTAAAAATTTTTTATTGTTTTTTGGGGGGCGGCGTTCTATTTTATTTCCTTAAATCTCTTGCAAAATTTTAAGTAGTTGAAACTAAATAAATATTTCCCGATTGTTCATCCATTTTCTCATTTCCATTACTCTTCAATGCTTTCATTAAAATTATATGTACAACATAACATACCCCGCAAAATGTCTATTCTGAAATATGTGGTAATTAAAAAAAAAGACAATAAAAAAAATGCATAAAAAATCAGCTGCTATCAGGTTTAGTTGATTCCACTGAGCGGTATATAAGCATCTATGAATTATTTAATGCAGACATCTAAATATTTTGAACATAGCTGCATGTGTTTAACTACAGGTAGATATAATATTGGTCAATGCCATAAAATTTACTGTTCATAATTTTGCTTTAAAATATATTGTTGGTAATGCTACTATAAATATGTATCGTTGGTATTATATATACTCTCAGCTATTGAACGTGTATAATGATACACTAAAAAGTCTGCCTCTTTCTACCGAGAGCCCGTAGCTCAGAGGTAGAATCGTTGACTGACGCCAATTTGGTCGGGATTCAATCCTGGGTAAAAAAAAACAATCGGCTGTCTAACCGTACTAATGAGCTGTGATACAGCGAAGCGGATCTGTCTGCGGATGACTATATATATATATATATATATATATATATATATATATATATATATATATAGAATATTTGGTATTTAAGTTAGGTAAATTCCGATAGAGATGAACTCAATGTTAAATTTATTTATTTGATTAAACAGAATAATATACTCTAGAAATATTTTAGTTATTCTACAATTTCATGAGTAATACGTATTTCCCAGAACAAAAAGCTGCTCGTCAGACCCAAAAGATACAACAGTCAACATTCAAAATAATCCAGAAAAGAATCACATCCAGACACTCACGTGACCATATCGAGAATAGATATTTGAAACGGTAATCTAATGAAAACATTTCTTTGCCCATTAAAAAAACAAAGAAAGAAAAAAATAAAAATATAGGAAAATCATAAACGGAAAATAGAAAAAGAAAAGGAAGAAGGACGAACAGTAGAATGAGGAAAGGAAGTTAAAGTTAACGTCTGAAATCAACACCAGCGTTTTTACAATTCATCTGCTTTCTTAGAAAAACATGACATGGAAATTTAACATTCTCCTTGGCCTTACACTCTCGGCGGACCTCAAATGGAATGACTATATTGAATCCATTGCCAAATCTGCTGCTATGAAAGTGGGCTCCCTGTGCAGGACCCGGAAATTTTTCCCACCTGAATCTATTCTGCACATATATAAATCTACCATCCGCCCGTGTATTGAATATTGCTGCCATATCAGGTCGGGTGCCACTGCTGCTCTCCTTGGGCTTCTTGACAAAATACAAAGGAGGATCTGTAACGTGGTTGATACTGACTTGGCAGACCGACTGCAGCCGCTCTCACACCGGCGTGATGTGACTTCCCTGTGCCTCTTCTACAAGTACTTTCATGGCTTCTGCTCCGATGAGCTTAGATCACTGGTGCCGCCTAAGCACGAATTTACACGTGATACTAGATTAGCAAATAGGTCCCACCCTTTTACAGTTAAACAAATAAGATGTAACCGTAAATTCTACTCCAACAGCTTGTTTTCTCGCGCTTCCCGCCTGTGGAACTCCCTTCCACAAGTCTGCTTTCCCGACAGTTACAATCTCCAGGTGTTTAAATGTAGGGTCAATAGACACCTCCTATCACACTAACTCCCAACTATTCTCACAACACTCTCATCTACCCAACCCTCATTCACGGTATCCTTACCCGCCTATCACCCACCCTCATTTCCTATATTTAATCAGCCTTTCTCCACTCTACGTAGCCCCCTGCACAGTAGTGGCAGTGACATGCCTTGCTCGGGGTGAAACGCTTATAAAAAAAAAAAAATTTAGTTTTAAAGAAAATGGGATATATTTACGGTATAAAAATAAATTGTAAATCATGCTTTTCAATACAAATTACAATATAGCTACTAGTAGTATAAAATTATAATTAAATACAGTTATAATAATTATAAGAAATATAAAAAATGATAAAATATTAAAAAACGATCTTAAAATTATCTTAAATAATATTAATAATAATATAATAATAATAAAACTGATAAAAAATATAAAATATATTAAAAATTCTAAACAATAATAACACTAATAATAATATTAAATTCATTATCAAAATAAATAAATAAATGAATAAATAAATATAAGAAAATTATAAATAAAATATTAAAACGATCTTAAAATTATCTTAAATAATATTAATAAAAACATAATAATAATAAATAAATATGAAATATATACATAAAAAATTATTTAACAAACACTAATAATAATAATAATAATAATATAAAATAACTAGTAAAGAATCTAACATACACCAAAAAATAAATATGTCAGATAACACTGAAAAAAAAAGAAAACAAAGAATTAAAATATATATACATATACATACCCACATATACATTTATATATATATATATATATAAACACACATATGTATATTCATATACACACATACTTCATCGTACATCCAAATGTAAATATATACATATCCTATATATATTTTTCCATAATATATAAACATACATACACATATAAACACATACACACACATATATATATATAAATATAAATATTTATATACATACATATACATATATTCATATATATATATATATATATATACACACACATATATATATGCACACATACATACACATTCACATTCATACAGATATAGACACATACATGCACATACATATACATACCCGCATATTTATACACACATACATATATACAACATTACAATCTAAAATATTATAAAACTATTACAATAATATAACTATAAAAATAATGACTATAAAGTTTTTGGGGGTAAAACGTTCCTAACGTTACATTCCAGATTTTTCTCTAAAAGAAATCGAATTTGTAAATAAAGTTAATTTAAATAATAATTTTGAACTAACTAAATCTTTTATACTTATTCTTTTGCCTGCATAAGATTACCTTTACAAATATTTATTCTCGATATGGGCACGTGAATGTCTGAATGTGATTCTTTTTTTGGATTATTTTGAATATTGACAGTCTTATCTTTTGGGTGTCACGAGCAGCAGGTTTGTTGTGAAATACATATTACCTATGAAATTGTAAAATATCTAAAAAATTTTCAAGAGTATATATATATGTATATATATATATATATATATATATATATATATATATATATATATAAATGTAATGCTGGTATTTCTATTATAAAATGTAATTTTATACATTCATAATGTTAGGGGGTTCCCTATTTGGCCATAATTAGGGCTCTGATATGTGTTACTGCCCAAGGTCAGTGGACATCTGGAAACAACAGGAATTAAGAGGTGTTTCAAAGCTACGCAAAACCTGCCATTTGCTGATCAGAGCCCTCGCTGTCGGATGTAGTTTATCGTCATACGTAGAACTGAAAATTTCAGATACATTGGAATGTGACATATAGATCTAAGTATTGAATCCATCTTTTTTCTGTCACATATGAAAAATATTTAAGCTAATATTTTAGAAATAAAATGCTGACATGCTTCATATAAGAGAATCATACTCGCGATTGTAAAAAAAACGTTGTATATATATATATATATATATATATATATCTTTTTACGCTCAAGGAGAAAGAAACAACAGCTAGCTAGGCAGCGTTGACGTAGTTGATTCTCTTTACTACTACTAATTAAATTTAATTACGACTTATGAACACGCTTGCTGCGTGTTCGCTCTTTAACTGTGACTTATTGTTTTATTTTTTGCAATATTTATGTCGTCGAGTAGTGAAGAGTATATATATATATATACATATATATATATATATATATATATATATGTGTGTGTGTGTGTGTGTGTGTGTGTGTGTGTGTGTGTCTCTCTGTGTGTTTGTATTTCCATTCTGTCATTTGGATTTTTTAATGTCATAATGTAAGTTACTATATAGTAGGTACATCATTATAAATGTTGTCGTCATTTTAGATGGCATATTGATATGAATATTTTGCTGTATTTTTTGACTGCATGGATCCACAGGTTTAATATATTGCTTAATACTAATAATACTAGTGCATGTAAAAATCTAATCTAAATATGTTTGGTTATAATGTGTGATGTTTTGAATTACTTCCTAATTGATTTCTTTACTTGTTCAGATACATTTCATTCATTGTAAATTTCTTCGACAGTATCGTGAAATCTTAATGCTGAAATCCTATTCTCGATTTCATTTATTCCGACTTAAGGTTTGGCGTGTTCAGGCAGGGAAGTGGAAATATGACCGGATTTCTGTCCGGCCTGTCTGAACTATAAACCCCAGTTGTTGGTATATGTGATAAGAGCTCAGGTTTTGAGTGATTTTTTTATTCAGTCTCTACGCTCCTTTTCAGACAAGATTGGGCCAAAAATGTTGCGACAAAAACTATAAAAAAGATAGGGATTGAAAAAACATGTTAGAAATTGAAAACGAAAGTAAAGAATCATAGAATCACCTAAAAAAGGCTTAGGCTTTTACGAAATTTAATCTTCTTGTGCCGTGTCTTCTCAGAACGTATGCGATCACTCCAACAAGTTCCTGTCCCGTGTAACTTTTAATAACCTTTGTCTTTCTTCAATTTCTATTATAATCCCTGTTCTGCCATCTATTTGCTAAGTAGCAATGGCAACCTACTGTGGGAAAATCTTCTGCCCAGTCAGTCATGTCTCTTTCGAGACATGATCGCCCAAGCGTGTATCACGTATGGCACTTAACTGATGACTGATGTTATGCATTGTTTCTCTGACACTCTTGCTCTGTTCCGTGAGTATCAGATTGTCTTCCTCATCCTTCTTCATTATATACCCCAGATATGTCAACTGTCTCTTTCTGAAGTTAGGTATTAGTTTTCTCTCTTTCCGTTTTCTCTAAAATTTTGTCGTTACTGATATGTTCGCTATTCTCAGCATCATCCCGTTGAACCTCACCCTGCAGTTGCTTCAAGATTATTCTTGATCTTGAGGAAATCATGCAACATTCACTACTACTCTGGAGAATTGATACTTCATTTCACCAAAGTCTGACTAATTTGGCTGCGCTTGGGCGATTTTTTCATGGTATCATTAGAAAAATATCTGAAGAAGCTTAATAAAGTGAAATAGTTTAGACTAAAGACACTCTTTCCTCCTTGTTCTTTACATTTTGTTAGATTGTAATCCATATATATATATATATATATACTTCTGGATACGAAACCGAGCAGATATAAAGTTTGGAGTATCTATGACAAGAAGGATTTGGCTTAAAGACAGCAATGTCATTCGTGGCTGAGTTCGTATAAGAATATTTGTTCTAACAATGGTTTCTCCTGCGAAGGGATACACAGATTCTAATCCTGCCAGAGGCTGCAGATTTTTCTTTAAAAAGATTGCTAGAATATTCCAGCGAGTAGAGGTTATGGGATAAAATATATAAATGGTTTGAAATTCTGCTTTTTTTTCTTATACAAATATTATCCCTTACGGTTTGTCTTATATAGATTATATCGTTATAAATGTAAATAATCATGATCGGAGTTACGAGGATAGTTACACATCTTATAGCCGCATTGACTTTTTTATTTTTTAATCAAATTTACCCTATGCAAGGCAAGAAAGCCGCTAAGACATAAGGGGTTATTAGGTGTGAAAGAATTATAAAACTGACATTGCTAAGGAGCAAAATGAACTGAAAAGTAATCAAGAATAAAGTAGATAGAGACTGACATTGGGGTTAAATTTTTGAAGTTCAGAGCTGGCTGGAAAGCATGGAGCCGGAAAAGTATTCCATTAATGAGAACTACAGGAAATAAGCTGTTAGCATATAATTTGTGGTTACATCTAGCTACCTCAGCTGGAAAATGCTGAGACCTTCTGGGTACCATGAAGAAAATTTTCTTGGTACCTTAACGAACAGTTCATCCGAACAACTACCATGAAAATATTATTAGAAGAAGCATAAGAAAAACTTTTTCTACGGTTTTAAAGTGGCTGAAGCTAGGACAAATAATATTATTGATTTTTGTCTGGAATCTTGAAATATACAGCTGAAGCACGGGATTATGTTACGAAACATTTTCCTACTAATAACTTCTTTCTCTGAACGAAACTTGTCACCTGACAGTTTTTCTATTTTTTATTCGCTTGACGACTATTTATTTTCGATATATATCTATATATCATATCTTCCAGTTTTACTTTAACAAGAAAATTTTAAAAACATTTTACATAAATATTTTCGCTGCTGTTGTCTTGCCTTTTACTCAATGTAATTATCACAGATTAGAAAAATCTAAACGCGATTCTTCAAAGAAATTCGACTACTTCAATCGTTTTAATTAATCACTTAACAAATTACATAGTTTCCTCCTTATCAAATAAATTCTCAAATTTTTAATCGTATCATATTTTAAACTAATTGCTTTCCTTGTCATTAAATCCAGAAATTTTATAAATGAATGAGCCAAAACATATCGATGTGATGAAATAAAAGAACCCTTTGATTGATCAGCCATACTCTTTTCGGAACGTAAAGACAATTTAAATACAATAGTCTTTGAAAACATGAGTATCACGTTACTTCGTAAGTGGGAATATGCTTGTGCTTTTTAGAAATAAAAGATTTATGACAATTCATGTTCCAAAGAACTTGGAAAGGAGGTGAAAATACCGCTTACTCTTTTGCGTTGATGTGATCATTACAGATATTGAATGTCCCGGTTTGTTTTATACTTATGAAACGTTGCGGAAAAAATAGTAACATTATTTAATCGATCAAAGAGTAGCCAAACAAACTATTTATGATTATTTGTTCAGAAGGTTTCCATTTATTACTTTTATATCAATATATCTGATCAAATTTCTATTTTGTTGGAATTTCTAAAAGAGCTTGTCTCAGACTAGCAAGTAACAAGCAAAATATAAACTACATACACACACAAAAGACGTGTGTCTTTGAATTTCTCTCATATTTGGAGTGTTATAATTACTGGTGTAGGGACACTGAACATACTTAACTCATCCCATTTCAATTACAAGCACATGGTGTCATTTCCCTTTGGGAATACATGATTCCCAGATATAGAATTGAACTCCAGCTAGCCGTCCTTAATTTGATGAATACAGAAGACTCTCTGTTCCCTCTCTTTGATTTTATCCTCGCCTGGGACATAGTAGATGAATAGTAGTGCTAAACACAGATACGGGAACATCTCTATATTATGTCTAAGTCTCTTCCATTTTTACGTCATCTTTCACTCTGTTTTGCTGTGTAGATATATAGCCCCTGTATATGTGTATACATAGAGTGATGTATGAGTTATAAAGCATATTTGCCCTTTATTTTATTTTCAACTATTGCGTTTTATCCGTGAAATATGTTTATAATATTACGAATATAATAATGCACAAAAAGGGGAAATTATACATGGGTGAATATCTCTCTCTCTCTCTCTCTCGCTCTCTCTCTCTCTCTCTCTCTCTCTCTCTCTCTCTCATTACTGAGAATTTTATTAGACAAGCTCCAATATTCAGGGCCAAAAGACAAGATCTTTACAACCATAACGAGCTTTGCTATATTCATAGGATGTAAGCAACCTACTTTCCTGTGTATTTCTTGAATACAAATGACGCCCTACTACGAAAGCTTCTTCCAAGAACCGCTAAATTGTGGAAAAGGCTCCACGTAGATACACCTCGAACGCAATGTCAACCTCTTCAAATTTCGGATCAATCGTTATAGATCCACAATATTTTCGTAATCCTCAATGCAAACTACATCCGCTTCCTTTTTTATCATATACTTCATTCAGTGAAACGCTAACTAGAGTTTTTTATTGAGCCTGTTATTTGGTGAACTATAGTAAAATTGCAATTCTAGCAATTTTATATTCTTTATGTTAGACTGAAGACATGAAGTTAAATGCGGTTATATAAGAGTTTAGAGAGAAATTTTGTATGGTGCAAGTGATGGATAAGGAAATTAACTGTATTAAGTAACAAGATGATAATTCACAGATGCAGATTAAATAACAGATTCTGTTTCTTCCTCTTTTTCTTTCACTTCTTTCATTTTTTCACGCCATATAATAAAATATAATATTATCAGTAATACCAAAATCCGCAACTATATATATATATATATATATATATATATATATATATATAATTTGTAAATGAGTTATTAGCGTAATAACTCCTTTACAAATGAAAAATATTCAAAAGTTCTACAACATAATAGTATTGAACACATTTTAATACAAATGTGCACTCTTTAATTTCATTATGACCAAACACTAAGTAATTAAAAAATTAATATATATATATATATATATATATATATATATATATATATATATATGAGATATAAAAGGCGAGGGGAAAATAACTACGGATTAAACACTACATTATGATATTCATTTCCAAACTTGATGCATTCTTCAGATCATGTGACATTGCAGTAGACGATTCCTATTGATACAAAGTAACATTAATGCTCTCACTAAATTTGTAGAATGGATTCCTGTAACTGTTGTGAGATCAGAGACAACATGATCGAGCTCAGTTGTTCGACTAAAAATTAGTCTGACAATAAATATCCTCAGATTTACAACCATTTTAAATACATTTGTGAAAAAAATTGTTATATTATCACCACGTGAATAGTGACCCTCATTTGAATAAAACTTGAAGCTTTACAAAATGAAAACTTCGTACAAATACCATAAGATTGTTTAGAATTTTCCATTTAAAAGAACAATGTCCCAAATTTGCTTATTGATAGGTTCTGTAAATTGAGTTTCTGCATAATATTTGATAACTTCTTCATGATAAAGTGTTATCTCAATATTAGTTTTGCTTTTCTATATTAATAAGAATAGTTTGAAAATTTAAGTTTCTCAGTTTTCGCCAGAGACACAGAATGATTTAAGTTCTCTGTTTATCGACATGTATTATTATATTTGATATACTTAAGAAGAATGTTATGATGAGAACGCATATTATATATATATCAGTTGATTCTGAACTTAAAGAGACAGTAACAGTAGTTGTTTAGAAAGTTTGTTTCACTAAGTAATTATTGCGCAAGAATCTGAGTGAAAATTGTTTCTTATTAAAAGAACAGGAAGTGAATAGTGATGGTTTATCAACAAGAAATGTAACTATCCCAAAATAAGTGGAAAATAATCCATCAGCCACAAAGCCACGTATTCGTAGTTGGAATCTGTCGAGGCTGGGCACTCAAAATTGGGCAGCATAAGGCTAGTTATTGAATCAGTATTCAATTCTTGCTTTGATCTGATTCTTGGAAATATAGCGCATAGCATCAGGAGTTAGATATTTTCTAGATTGATAGAATTAACTGATAATTCTTTCAGTATTTTTGCGGTGTCACGAATATACGCATTCTATTTAATATCGGAAGTAACCTCAAAATTTGCGCGACTACTAGGGCTAACCCAAGTAGGTTCTCGAGGCAAAGCGTTTCTTCAGGCTTTCAAATATCATCATGATTGGTGCAGGTTTAGAGTCTGCTAGGTAGTGATGAAATTTTACTAGTTTAATTTTAGTTTAGGGTGAATCAGACATTGTATTTAGTAGGTCCACGTATATGCGAAGATCTTTTTCAAATAGTTTAATTGGCGTCGACCGGCTTTTGAATTCAGGAGACTTAAAAGTATTCTTTTCTACCTGTGTGGAACCAGAACCTCCTACTATGTGAGAAACAACAGTCAAATTAGTTGTCCCTTAGATCGATAAGCTTTCACTATGAGGTATTTGATGTTTTTCGTGATAATAATTAAGACATTAGCAGTAGAGTGAGAAGAGTGAAAACCATAGAGTTTCTCGCTGTGACGTTTGCTTTGGTGGAGGCATTCAACGTCTTTCTTGTTTATGATAATTTCAAAGAGTTTACTAAAATAATACAATATTGCGACTAAAGTAACTGCTTTTCATCATATAATTATAGATTTACAGGTAGAAACGCATACGCATTACTGGATTGTATTTATAATCCGTCATATTCATTCAAAATTCGAAGTTACATTTAGCAGATGCACGTGTTTTTGAAAAGATCCCAGTCTTTAAAGTTTTACTGCCGCCGACCGGTCGAGGCATTCGACAGTTTTGATAAATAATATAACTTTTTAGTGGGTGGGAACTACCATACCCTTGTAATAGGATTTAAATCATATGTCCTTTCGATTGCTCAGCCACGCTCAGCAGTGAGTTCTTTTGTAGTTGAGCGGTCTAAAGCACACCTGCCTTGATGCTGGTTTCAAGTGCCAGAATATCATGTTTTATCTGACTTCAAATAAAGTTCGAGTGGCAAACGACTTGGGCGCTTCTTATTGTTACTCCAGAGCAGCTGTAAAAAAAAATTTCATTATTATCGCCTATCCATCTGTATGAATGAATTAACAATATTATCGATACAAACATGGCCTTCATGAGATATAAGGTCAATGATCAACATCACTCTTATTGCTGTCAAAAATATAACAATAAAAAACAGATTTATTAATTTGAGATATCAAATGCAAAAATATTTACGATGAATGCTTGAACCAGTTGTTACGGCGTTCCAATCAGGAAATGCTCACCAGGTTGATAAATATGCACAACTTTGGCAATTATGATATATAATCATGATATATATATATATATATATATATATATATATATATATATGTGTGTGTGTGTGTGTGTGTGTGTGTGTGTGTGTGGTGGGGTGCGTAGAGATTTATGTGAAAAGTTTTTATCAGCCAATGTATGACAGTAGAAAGAATCGCTTCATTAAAACCGATGTTACAAAGTATTTTGCTTTTTAACTATTTTTAAAAATATATTTACGTCTAAATTTTTTCGAAAAACGCATGTCAAGTCCACTTGATAGTTTGGTATCAAGCCTTTTGTGTATGTATATATATATATATATATATATATATATATATATATATATATATAGATAGATAGATAGATAGATAGATAGATATTGTCTCTTATGGAGTGTTTTACCCCAAAAAATGTTAAAAATATTTACCATTGCAATTGGCATTCACTTATTTATTGTGCAAATCATAACTTACACTTTTTTCAACACAAAAACAGGGTCAGTTCATTAACATAATTAACATATAGCAGTAAACATACTACATTGGCGCATTATATAAGCTAAGACACATCATGTTTTTAATTCGTAATTTCAAATATTTACCTGATGTCTGAATGGCTTATTGTCAGTGTCGTCTCAAGTTACTGGCAACTCGGGCTGTCGTCCGGGCTCGATCAACGCCAATGGTGACATGATGCTGCCATGTAAAGTGTTTCGGATCTTCTAAAAGTAAAACTCATGAAACATACTTGTGGCAGTCCATGGCTGATGACAGATTCAATTCTTTGGTTATTCTAACAATAGAAAATGATCTTGTAAAGAATACAGGTGTATAAATTACTCTGAAATTTTTTTAAATCTAAAGGCCAGAAAAACGTTTTATGTAGGATAATGAATTGTTTAAACTATAAGTTTAATAAATTCGATATTCTATATTTTTTGTTTTTCTCCTTGTGTAAGGGCACCAATGATCAACTTGCACTAGTTCCAGTAACCCTTTGGTCATCACTAATTATTGTCGTCGGCTTTCTCTTGTATCAAAGAATATAATCTCTTCTTTGTTGATTGCTTCTTTCACTTGTAAATCAAATTGTTGATAAGTTTGTTACGAAAACGATTTTTATAAAAATAAAATGTAAATTTAATAGTTTCATCTGAGTAAATTAATCATTTAAATAGTAGCTAAAATAATATATCCTCAAACATTTGTCAGTACTGCATATATTAAGCAGTAAATCGCTATACGTGATACACTCTTGGGCAATTATGTCCTTTTCGAGACGTAAATATCTAGGCAGTTCTTCCAACGGTTGTTATTACTTTCTGCGGTAGACAGCGTAGGCTATAGAATCCAGTCAGTGCTGCAATTCAGTTCCTTTATGCAGATCAGTTAAGTTGCCTGCTATACGTGATATACGCTTGGGCGATAATGTCTCTTTCGAGACATGATTTTCTAGGCAGTAGGTAGCCATTAATTTCTGCGGTAGACTGTTTGTCAATCAAGGCTATATATAATCAAAATTTTCTTACTATACAACTTATAGCTGGAAGGAGAATAGATAGATTAACACCATTCGCAAGGATATCTGTGTGCAAGTGAATTAAATAAATTTGACTGGAATTCGAAATCGGCTCTCTGATTTCTCATTCCGAGTCGATAGCCATTACGCTACTAACACACTTTATGTGGAAGAGAACCCTGTAAATTTAAGCTCACTCATGCGTTCTTGAATTGATATACGAAGCTCTAATTGTTAAGGTCCGATGGAGCTCTAAGGCAGCGCTGATTAAAATCTGTTGGCAACAATAGGTCATGGTGCCAATTTTCGTAGGCTCGACAGACATTAGCAATAATATTTGAGGTCAATTAACAACTACGTTACCAGAATCAAGACGGCGCTAAATCAAATCTATCTTTCCGTTATACTTCGAACATTATCTATCAAAGTTCCAGACATCGCTTTGCGTGTCCGCAGGCATTGAGCCACCAAAGGCGAGTAAACACGGCCAAATGAAAAAAGATAGACATTAAACAATACGAAGTTCTATATATACAATGAACAAAGCAGAGCTTAAGGCCATAGACTAGACGAGCTAATGATGAATTTGAAGAACATCACCTGGCACGTGGTCGAAAATAATGAGATTTTTATAATAGAACAAAATATCTTAAGGTTATATATATTGTTAAATATAACAGATAATGAAGGCCTATTTTATTTAATCATCAGCCGTTTTAAATGTATTTTGGCTTTAAATTCAGGTGGAAATGAGGACAAAAATTTTCCAGCATTTGGAATTTTTTTTATTATACTGGTTTTAAGCTTTCGGCTTATATGAGCCATCTTCAGACAGGTTACAGGGACACTGACATAAAGACATCCACCATGAAACTTCTCTTCCCGTCATTCGTTCCATAATTTTGTTTAACCTAAGCTTAATTTCCAAATGAGGCCTGAAAAGCGACAGTGAAAATGGTTGCTTCGTTTTTAATATGCCTAATAGTATTCAGTTTTACACTTTCATATCTATTATTTAGTTTTGTACTTTTAAAGACATGCTTATATATATATATATATATATATATATATATATATATATATATGTATATATATATATATATATATATATATATATAACAAAGACACACAATTATAAAGTACATATATACAATATGTATCTGTATATATTTATAGAACAAACATATATAATATAAATAAACATACTTATATCACAAATACACATGCAGATAATAAATTTGTATTTAATATATATATATATATATATAAAATATATGTATATCGTACATATATACATATATATGCATAACCTACATATATATATATATATATATATATATATAATACATATACATATACTACACATATACATAAAACATATGAATATAAAATATATTTTTATATATATAATACACATGTATGCACAACACATACATATATACAGCATATATACACATATATATACATGCAATACATATACGTATGATATATATTCATATACACATCATACAGACATAGAACATATAAGCATGTATACATTCTATATAGGTATATATTATTTTACGTATTAGCGTTGCTAATGTTACTGTTGCTAAAAATGATAAATCTCCATGCTAATTTGAAGAAGTAAAGTAAAATTTAGCTTGGCTTATACTGAAACTTAAAAAAGTGGGTAAGGAACGTAAATTGTGGAAAGGAAAATAAAGAAGAAAGAAAGAAAAATATCATAAAACATTAAAACAAAATATTATAAAAATATTAATAATACGTTGAAGAGGACCACACAAGATTTGTTAATAATATGTCTAGGTGAGAAGTAACATTTAAAAGACTAGTTATATATATATATATATATATAAACGTGATTATATATAGTTATACTCGTCTCGAAAACTTTCCTCAAAAACTTTCGAACAAAGACTTGATTGTTATATATATATAATTAATCATTTAAATTTTATTTCTCACCGAGACTTATTTTAACAAACCTAGTGTGGTCCTCTTCAACGTATATATATATATATATATATATATATATAAATGACGTGAATTTATGGCGAACATATGTATAGATCATAGAATTATCATTCAGGTGTTAATATATAAAATTATCATTCAGGTGTTAAGAAAACAGTGCTGAATGTACAAACAGATCTATAATATATAGATATATATATTGATAAATATGCATGTTGTCCTATGTCGCTGGCGCAACTAGAAGTTTCATTCGTTATTCACTCATCGGGTGTATATTTCAAACTAACTTTTCAATGGATTTGACTTTAAGTTCACTCGATATCCATGGGAATTAAATCTTAAAATATAAAGTTACTGCTTTTTTAATAACAAAATTAAAAATTTAAATACTCTAAGATTACGTGTAGACAAAACTTTGAATATAGGAAATTTAAATTTGAATATAAAATAAAAATTTAAAAAAATTAATTTAAATATAAAAAAATTTCAAAAAATTTCAATGTAAATATAAAATGAAAACTATTAAAATATTAAAAAGCAGGGAGAAGAAATTCAAGGGGCGTAAATCATGAGGTAAACATTTTATAATTATAATATTTATTATTACATGTATTTCGAAATAATTAAAATTTTAAAGTATTAAATGAAACATAAAATTAAAAAATTAAAAAGCAAAATTAAAAATTAAATTTAGAATTAAAAAATAAATAATGTCGGGTGTAAAAATTAAAAAGACCTAATTCATGATTTTTAAAAGTAATATTTGCTGGGGAAAGAAAGAGTGAAAGAAAGAAAGAAAGAAAAGAGGAAAATTAAAAAGAAAGAGGGAAAGAAAGGCGTAAACGTATAGCGTAATGTCTATCAATCTGGGTCTAAGAATTAAATAAGTTTTTTTTATGACAGTATGTGGTCATTAAGTCACTTTTTTGTTTAATAAATTAGAATTATTAATATGGTCTAAGATGACAACTTTTTCTAGAAGGTATGAAATACATCTGTCTTTTGCGGCTTAAGGTTTTGATTTAGCTACGATATTACAAGCTAAGATAGTCATATATATATATATATATATATATATATATATATATATATATTTAGTATATCGAGGCAGCAAGTAATTTTCTAGACATATGCTATTAAATATAAGAGACAATGAATGTCTATTATGTTTAATCATGAGCCGTTCTAAACGTCGTATTTTTGCTTTAATTTCAGTTGAAAATAAAGACAAAAATTCTCCAACATTTGGATAATTATTTATTGGTTTTCTTCTAAGCTATCCCGCGGTGTGACGTCATAAAGCTGCATCGCAAACTTAAGAACTGCGTTTATTATTTTTGGTAACTATTGCCGTTGCCAAGCGGAGTTTTATGTCAACACAAAATAAAATCGTCGGTGATGGTGGATTTTATAATATTTCAGTTTAAACTACCTCTCTGAAGATGGCTCATGTGAGCCGAATGCTTAGAAGAAAACCAATAAATAATTATCCAAATGTTGGAGAATTTTTGTCTTTATTTTCAACTGAAATTAAAGCGAAAATACGTTTAGAACGGCTCATGATTAAACATAATAGACATTCATTGTCTCTTATATTTAATATATATTTATATATACTGCATTGCAATTAACTGCCTTGATTGAAATTGCTTAGTTCAAGAATGTGTGTTTTTTTAGTATTTTACTTGTAGAAAAACCTTTTCGGTAAGCGGGGCATTATGCCTCATATTACGATAAACTGTTAGTAGAATTAATGTGGAGCGTTTTTCTACTTAACTGAACAGTGTTTTTTAGTCATGCCGATTCCGAAAATTGGTTACGTGATTCCGGGTTTTTGGTTTTTGCTTTGTTTTTACATGACTCTCTCTCTCTCTCTCTCTCTCTCTCTCTCTCTCTCTCTCTCTCACTCTGTGTGTGTGTGTGTGCGTGTGTGTGTGTGTGTGTGTGTGTGTGTGTGTCTGTGTTTTAAGTGCTCCTCAAAGTTTCTGCTAAGCTAAATTGTTAATTCAACTAGACCTAACTTCAGTCATAATTGGAATTATATTTGGAGCTTTTCAAATTCAGAGTGTCAATGAAATAGTTATCAAATTTTCTGACGCCGTACCGGGTTCGAAATGGTGTCTTGTTCCATTTATTGACACAAATGACCAAAAAAAGTTTATCAATGCATCTTCGCAGCCAGTTATAGGTTAAATTGGTGGACGTTTATCTGTAAAATTCTGTAAAACTCTTTTCAAAAATTGTTAACGGAATATTCACACGCGAGAAGTAATATTTTACAATCCGAATTGTGTATCTGTTTTAATTAACCCATAAATGGTTGATAAAACTGAAAAATAACAATAAATCAATCAGTCGAGTTTTTTTAACCCTTAACTGCAAGCTTGAGCAGTATTATGACAGTATGAAAGATGCAACTGCCGTCGTTGGTCACCTAACAACAAACGATATACGGTGTCTTGAGTGATACAGATATAGAGACACTTTGATTTTCAATATAATCTTAACAAGCAGAAATCTGCTTTCACAGATTAGACGTTTTTCAATAGATGCTGATGACATCGCCTAACTGAGCTAATCATGTACTAACCGTTGTCCACTTTATTCAGACAAAAACGAGATACCCATCAGACGTCTAAATTTTCTTTTGTTCAAAAAACACGTCTCAACACTAGCGGACAGATTGTAGATACTTTTATTAACTGAAAGTAGACATTATGGATATTCCGGCTAGACGCAACCACCATCGATATACGTTGTGATAATTTAAAAGCAAATTTCAGTTTCTATTTCTGTATCTGGCTAAAAATATATTAATTACACACACACACACATACACACACACACACACACATACACACACACACACACACACACACACACACATATATATATATATATATATATATATAGATATAGATATATATAGATATATATATATTGATTTATCTGTTTTAAGGCATATCAACTTCTTATAGATAATTTACTCCTGATTTCTTTAGCTTTGAAATAATAAAAATATGTTATTCTGCTTTCACAATTGAATAATGATAGATGACACTCAGCTTTTGCGCATGTACAGGTTTGTTTGGACATCATTACTAGAGACGTTGATATATGTGTTTCATGTTGTATTTGTGTTAATGTTATATTTTGGATTACAATTTGAGTTGTTTACGAAATTGTAGGATATTATATGGATTAATATCCTGAAAGTGTACATTCATGTTGGTTTTTTGATTGTGTTTAGCTGCATATCAACACTTCTAAGTGTTATGTGATGCTGAAATCTAAATATTGGAAACAATATTATGGCTTCAACTAAATATATTTTGAAAAATATTTTATGGTTTCAACTAAATATATTTTGAACACAATCATATACTTTCAATTACAGATAAAATGTATTGTTGGTATACTTTATATAAATATATATTGCTGATATTTTTAATGAAAACGTATTTTATATTTTCATATTGTTTTGTTTGGTGAGGAGTACATATTTGTCTATAAGTGGGACCATAAGAGGTGCTATACCACAGGTCATGTTGAACTTGAAAAAAAAACATTTGAGAGATGGTCCTACGTTTCTCAAAACCTCCATTCCCCCAGTCAGTGGTCTTGCTGCCGGATGTTTGTTATCGTAATATCGAGAACTACAAATATATTGGCATGTATATATATAGATGACTGTCTGTACATATATGTATTATTTTATGCATCTTTACACTTGTCCTTTAGCAAAATGCACATCTCTAAATGCAAATATATCTCTTTTTTTCCAGGTAAGTTCCCCTGGTTTTGTACATCATTCCGAAAGGTCTTGAAATTAGGGCACCACGAAAGACTAAAGAGGTGAAACGGTTTGTCATATTTTGTCTTCGTTGCTTTTTATCTAAATCAAAGCCGTGGTTTCCACATGTTTGTCTTTCCACATCAATTCTTATTTTTCTGTCTGATTCCTCGAATTCTCGAGAGAAACCATTCGCCATTTGCTTATAATTCTTCACGTAGCATTAATAAGATTCCTTTACAATTTTCTTGGTGCGAAAGAAGAAAAAGTGTATTAAATCCATCTAATAGGATAATTCTTTTATTAGGAATGCAGCAAAAATGGGTAAGATATTTTTATGAAACCATGCCATAGTTAAGGTCATTAACTAAAATATGGAACTAAAATTTGAGGATTAAAGTCTGGACAGATGGGAAAAAATTAATATTCGCAAGAATATAAATTTTCAACATTTTATTGTATTAAAATATTAACAAATAACATTTTCTGTAGGATTTTCTTGTTTAGTGATGCAAATATTGATGTGCTTTGCAAGATTCACGTGGACTAGCAACAATAACTACACATTGTTTCAGTTTGAACACATTCACTTTTTCTGCGTTTAGTCAAGCATTTCATCTGTGATTTTCATTGAATATAACTTCCCCTTTAGCATTCCTCAGAAAAGGAAGTAATTTCTTTTTTTCTTTCGACAAAACCAAGTTTAATCAGTGGAGCAAAAAAGTAGTTAATTATATTTCCTATTCCTCCAGACTTCAGAAATACCCTCCAGAACAGATTGATACCGTATATAAACATATTGCAAAATGAGTGAAAATTTTAGGATCAAGACTGAAAGTATTTTAAATTAGCGTGAATACTTCAGAGTTTCTTGGACTCTTAGAATTATGTAACTTGTCATTTGTCTCCCAGAGTGTTTACAAATAATATTCCTACTAAAAAAGCTTTATCAAAACAATAATTCCTCTAATCATTGTTTAAATTCCGATATTAATGTGAATATTTCAAGGAATATTAAATAAATAATAACATGACTTACACAAATAGAAATATAGAAAGCAAACTCCATCTAAATTAAATGAAATACTTATTCCTCAAAAGTGTTTATTCATATTGATTGATCGATTTATTCTAATTCTTGCAGTAAAAAATCCTTAAAAATATATACATGTTACACACACACTCACACATACATACATACGTTCATGTTGTATATTTGTCTGTTATATTAACGCTTAAACAGAATTAAGAAAATTGAAGTCAGAAAGCTTGCAGATATTTTCTTACACTTTTATAACAACGTTACAGAGAGGTAATCTATGTGATTTTGTTTATAATCAGACCAAATAAAGTTCATTCTATCATTTCCCCTGACATCTGCGTTCAAATATTCAGTGACCAACGTTCAATTTGAAAATAAGCAGTTTATTTAATCAATGATTGTAAGAATTCTTGATAAAAAACTTAAACATCGAATACATTTGAAAACCGTACAACACTTAACCGTATATTAACGCTTGTTAAACACATTTACTTCTCAGTTGCCGCGAATCAAATAAGATTTACATTCTGCATTCGATTATTTTCTCCAAGGAAAATCTACTTTCTCCACAATAGGATTACAGATGTTCACCTATCGACGGATTCCCACACCTCACCGTTATTTTGAACAGTAGTAGAGGTTTACCCCTTTTTTCCTGTTTAATAATGTGTTTCCGATTTCTTCTAAATTCCAAGTCAATTGTATACTTCTAACGTCTTAGTCTAATGCCTGACATTTGGACTAATTATTTTTTATATTTTTTTCACAGTAGGATTAGTTATCGTCTGTTTCAAAACCCCTCCTTGATATTTTTCAAAGGGGGTAAAGACACTTTTTACGTGTTTTGAATTAGTTTACTTTTCCTTCTAAATTATTCTTCCTCTTCCTCTTCTTACTTTTAGATTCACCGCCTAAATTCTGACATTTTACCTATTTTTCCACGATAGGAGGATATAGAATCACCTATCGTCTGATTTACACTCGTACCCTGTCCTTTGAGCAAGAGTAAAGTTGTATCTCTTGCTTTTGTTTTGAAACAAGTTTTCTTTTTCCTTCTCGTTTCCGGTTTCTTCTATAATTTTATTTCACACTCTGAAATTTATACTATCGTTCGATTTCTTGTCTCTTCTAAAGCCTTTTCTTTCCATTTCACGTCAAGTAGCTTCTTACATTTCAATGAACTTATATTTTTGACGATTAAATCATTGAAAATATGTGTACACTGCATATAAAGGGAATGAACCGTAATGAATGAAAATTGGCACATAAGACTTTTCCTGTTATTTTATACGTATATATTGTACTTTTTTCTAAACATTAGATTGTACACCTGCTCATTCACTTAATGAATCTTTCAGTCGTCGAGGCCTTTTTTTCAAGTTCGTCACGATAGAACAGAGAACACGGAGTCAGTTTCATGCCATCCCTAAAAACTAGCCTTCTCAGGGCATACGATTATATCATTAGTCATAAGCCAACACTTTTAAAAGTTATCTGTTGCCTCAAATCTATTCTTCATCTGAAAGGAGATTAACTGTCATATAGAAGTTATAGATGCAGTGCTTAGTTCAGTGCAACTTTCTTTGAATTAAATTATTCTGTTTTTTAATATTTTGTTTAACAGTATCCGTTAAACTTTGTTCTCAGTATCTGAAACGCAAATCCTTAAAACACTATATTGGTATTTTTTACGGGAAAGGCGATTAATATGTAATACACAGCAACAATTTGGATGCATACGAACCCTTTCTGCCTTGAAGTAGTACCGTGGAAATTTTCACCACATAAATAATAAATAAATATTTTTTATTTCAATAAATGCAAACAGTAAGCAAAATCCACATATATTCTGAAAATTCAGTATGCAACTCATTTGGCTGTAGGTTCGGTTCTCAAAACTAGTAAAAGATTTGGAATTAAATTCGAAGTTTTTAATTGAATAGAACAATTATTTTGATAACGACAATGAGACATAGACTTATTTTACTGTCGCGTGTATCATCCAGACCTAAGCGACCATGAGTCTCCACTGTTTCTTGTCTGTTTTAGCTCTTAGTTAGGTTCGCTTTTTGCTGTCTCTTAGAAAATAATTTTTGCCATTCAAAGGGAGATTATTTACTCATTGATTATGTCCCTTTTGCATTAATGTATGTCCTGTGAGTGTCAAATTCTCTGTTTCTTTCTGATTGTAAACATAAGCATCCTTATTGTTTTCATTATTTTGTAAAATATTTTTGTTCTCATGACTCTAGTCTATGGTATTGACAGCATCTTTCTGTAGATCTACATTTCTGTTATCTAAAATCATTTGTTATTTGTAAGGAGATTTACTGTCATATAGGAAACTAAATACAGCGTTTGGTTCACAATTTTTGCGTTTAGTGTAACTTTCTTTGAATTAAATTCTCCTGTTGTTTTTAATAATTTCTTAAACATTTGGAAGACATTATTACAGTATCTGTTCGGATTACGGTATCACATATTTCGTTCACTGATAAGACACTACCTAGAGATCTACATTCTTGTAATTTTCTGATACTGACGTTTCCAATTCGTAGTTTTACTCTCGGGGTGCCTTCTAACTGAAAATTCTGCTTACTTACTATTGATATTGCAGCCTTTCCTCTAGATTTTTACTACTTCCAGTAAGAGTTAGGTCGGTTTCCATTTTGTATCTGCTATCAAAACTGTGTCCTTTAAATATCTAATGTTGGTAAAATTATTTTTGTCGATAATGATATTGAATCATGGTACTTCTTCAAAATACCTGAGGATCGCTTTGCTGAAAAATGTTTAATAAGTCTTGGAAGAAGTCACATGTTTTTTTAACGCTCCTGTCTATTTTAGTGTATTTACTGAATTGTTTTTCAATCAGTAGATAGTTAATTTTCGTTCTGTATAAATTCTGGATTATTCTAGTGTTTGTACCAAATACACCCAACAGTTAATTGTGTCAAACGCTTTTGAATTAACCTTTTGTATGTGCATCTCTTTTTCTAGTATAATTCGTTTTGCATTGTTGATTTCGATCAATAACTAAGCAGCAAATCGAAGAGAAAAAATATATAAACGTGAATAATTAATAAGAAAAAGAATTACGGTAACGCATTTTTTAAATAATCAATGTTATTAATTAACAAGACAAAACTGTTTTCTCTGTATTTTCGTTTATTTGTATCATTCTTAAATCCGTTTTTAATTAATATAATTTTTGTTTACTGATGTAAATGCATACATATGCACACAACAAACGGATTACACTTAAGAATTGATGCATTTGCTTCATGAAATACCTCCTCAGATATCAACCTTTATATAGATGTCATGTATACCACCTAACAAGTTCACAAATATTTAACATATCTAAATGCAACCATTTTCTCAAATCATTGATTAAAAATGGCAACACGCGTACTAATTTTTGCCATACAGAAGAAAAATTCGTGAGATCTCATATACTTGCGCTATAGAATCACATAGAGCTCTATCGAATAACACAACCGCTTCATACGAGTAATTTTCTTGTATTATTTTAAAATATTCGTTTCGTCCTGGTTTATATAGATATCTCTTATAAGCGAATCAATGAACACCTGACGGTGATCAGAATGTAATTGATCAAGTGTCGTGTTTATAAAAACATCAACACCAACTAAGATGAAAAAAACTTCGAAAAAATACAAACAATAAGGACGTAGCGATTGAAGACTTTAAATAGCAGTAAAATAAAATGGATAGCCCATGTAACTAGAAAGAGGGAAAAAAAAGATTTATAAATTTCAACCAACAGTCAATGAATGACGAATATTTCCTGTGTGGTTATGGCTATTTTAACAGTATCGTTACGTTCAGTATCAACTTTAAAAATTCGTTTTATATAATGTTTTTTTAAATTACATTAATACAATATGTCCTAGCGTTGCCGGATGAACTCAGTGCTTGTAAGTATAATTAAAACCTGATAACAATGAAGGCCTTTAATATTTCTTATAAAAGAAACCGATCACTAATTACTAACAGAAGATCAAATAATGTCCAATACGTGAATTAATGGGCACTTTACTCAGTGAAAACTCCGAGAAGCTCACACAGTCAAATAAAAAAAAACGGGCACCAATACATTTCTCTCTCAGAATAACCATAAAATAAGCGAGGAAATTTATTTCAGACTTGTTCGTGGAATTTTAATTGCCTCTATGCACTGACAGTTTCATTTAATGCCCTCCAATTACAGATTTTAACTTCATCCGCCTTGTCACCAATCCGGAAAAATATAGAACTATTTGCTAACCATTCAACATTTAACCTACGGATAGTTATCATTAATATACTTGACTTTTGAAGGCAATGTTAGATTTTTTTTTCTCAATCATTTTCTCTCTACTCTTCTTCTCTCTCTACTCTTGTTCTCTTTTCTCCCTTTCTCCTCCCCTCTCTCTCTCTACATAAGTATTTCTATTTGCGCAAAACGAAAAAAAAGTATTTATCTATGCTTTCATCTTTCTAAATGTTGATTTGGTAAGATAAATATGTCTATTTGCATAATATACTTTAATATACACGCACTCCCCCCATATATATATACGAGTATAGGGTATATATGGATGGAATAATATTCCTTATCAATTAAACACTATTCTTAAAAAAGTGCTCAATACAAAGTAGAGCTAATAATATTAATTCAGAAATTATAACATGGATATGTTATAATATCACTATAAAAGTAGCTATTTTGTTTCGACTCTTCTTGCGTCTTGTCAAGTAATATGTTTTGTTTCAAATTAAATGCTCTTAAAGGGTTAAAAACAAGCAAAACCCCTTTAATTAGGGAGGCATTGTTGTATATACAGTGTGGACCAATCAGAGTAAAGCAATTTTTAATTTGGAGAATAAGTGAGCAAATAATTTTGTGGAGCATTAGCATAGTCTTTGTTGCTTTTTAAGTGGTGTAGGATTTCTTGGTGTTTTTTCCTTTTCTTGTGTTGCTCCTTCTTTTAAGCATATATATATATATATATATATATATATATATATAGGCAGTAGTCATTCTTTTAAACAGATATTTATTGAATGTGACAGCTTTTCTCTTCGGGCTTTAAGAGAAGTAGAACATCTTCGTAATAATTATTGTCCTATGCAATTTCGGCCGATTCATTAGCCGTTTTCATTTTTAAGAGTTTCGATATTACTATGTTTTCTTGTTTTTTTTATATTCAAAATTGTATAAAAGTAGTCGTAATTCTAAGTTCTGTTAGACGTGATCCGTTAATCAATGTTTCGGCAGTCTTTCAAAGAGTGCCAATAAAATAAGACTGTTGTCGTATCGGTTAATATTGTGAACTGGCTTAAACTGTTTTATGTTAAGCGGTTCAATTGTTTTAAATTGTCTTATACAGTTAGATTTTTTTAGAACGCTTTAGGTTTTTTATGTTGAGGCTCACCCTGTACAAAGCCCAGAAGCTACTCGAAGTAGATAGTTACAGAGTAAGTGACACTGATTATACGTGTATGATTACGGTTTATCCTAGATACGCACATGTTAAAATTTAAGTAATCGGGAACAGATCCTTTTAAGAGTTTCCAGTTTACTGGAAGAAGCTGCTTGAATGGAACAGAGAAGAAGAGTATAACTAAGAAATATAATTCATCCTAGGATTTTCTATGGAAGTAGCAATAGAGCAGTAAGAAGCTTGCAATATCTCATCTGGCAGAGCCGATTTTCAGGGTGGAAATAATTTTTCACCCACAAGGACGCGGAGACGGCATTAAACTCTATCGAGTCTGGAAAAAGAGGACGGGGCAGATCCTGCTCTATTATAGGCCTGATCTGACTATTGTAAGATTAAAAATTGAGGTATCACATATTTACTGTAGCGGTACAGGGAACAGATCATTTTGCCTGCATCTTTAACAATGGCTCGTATGTACAAGTTCCACTTGAGGACTGGGTTGATTTTGACACACAATAATCGTTTAAGTCAAGGGGCTTCCGTGCGAGAACATCTCTTCATCGTGATTAGTGGTAGTTTGGGGTCTGATAAAAAAAATTGAATTTCATTCATTTGATTTTGAAGTCATTGAATGTAACCGGCCAGTTTCCACACACACACTCTGAGATGTTAAAGTGAGATCGGAGGAGACATCGACTGTCAATCTCTAGTCATCACGGTTCTTAATGATGAGAGATGTTCTGTGTAGCACTTGGTGTGCATTCTATGAGAATAATAGCGCTTAAGAGATATGTCTACATTCAGCATGACGTTACCAACTTATATATTATGTATTTATTCGGTTTATTATAAGAGACGGGAATTTTGCATGGAGAAATATAATTGATAGATTACATTGGTGCGTTAGAATTTTGATTTGATAGGTTTGTTGTTGTTGCTCTTGTTGTTGCTTATGTTGTTGCTGTTGTCGTTGCTTTAGTCGTTTTTCGTAATTCTGTGGTTGGCAGTTTTTAATTATTCTATAGAATATTGTAACATTTCCACATTTGCTCCGGGCATCTGGCGAATGTATTGTTTAATAATGTGTAACACAGGTGAATTCATCTTGTTTGCAATTT